>OCZR010058355.1:4698-22396 GCA_900234385.1 Anemonia viridis
TTCAGGTAGACGCGTGTGCAATTTGTCGTAAGTCAAAGTTTTCCGCTCTTTTTGGTTCTTCAGGTAGACGCGTGTATCTTTAGTCGGAAGTCAAAGTTTCCAACTCTTTTCGATTGGTAAACGCGCGAATTTTTAACCAGAAGTCGACCTCACTCATGGTAATATATGAGATAGTGTGCCTCTCTAGATACTTACCAATGCTTGCACCCAGTGGACAACACCTGGGTTAAGCCAAACAAGATCTCCTGGTCTTTGAATAAATCTATACACAGGAACACGTTCCTCGTAGAGCTCTTCTAAAACCGGCCACCATGAACCTAAGAATAAGAACGTTTAAACAGAAAATTAGTTTCAGTTCTTGGTTATTTCAGAATAAGAATTGAATCCTTTCCCATGAGAAAAAAAGGACAAGAGACAAGGACCTAAGATCAATTTTGTCGAAGTAAACTGAAGTGGTAAAGACATTGCGTAAATGATCCCAAGAATACAAGAAAGGCAGAAGACGCAGATATCACGGTGTAACATACTGTAGTGAATGCTACTGCATGAAGAAGGATCGTTTCAACATTTGTAGCAACACTGTGCACTGTATCCGCACCCTAAGTTGCACATGAGAAAACAAATAACACGCTTACTTACCAGTTAGAAAATTAATGTCATGTCTTTAAATAAAACAAAAACAATTGAAAAGTTAATATTCTGGTATTATGATACGCATGTAAAGTATTCCTTTACGTGTTAGGCAGGGTGGGTAGCCTTAGAAGGCATTAACAAAAGATAAGATAAGAAACACCTTGGAGCACTTTGAAGTACATTTCAGAATTTTATAATTCTTTTGTTTCGTCCACTAAATAGACCATTTTAGAGTTCCATTAAGTGACCACGAATGATAGTTTCAAGTTGAGGTTGTAGTAACCGT
Organism: Anemonia viridis; assembly: GCA_900234385.1. Taxonomy (NCBI): domain Eukaryota; kingdom Metazoa; phylum Cnidaria; class Anthozoa; order Actiniaria; family Actiniidae; genus Anemonia; species Anemonia viridis. Next base: position 5,618 of record OCZR010058355.1, read on the forward strand.
GCATGATAAATTATAGTTTGCTATGCGCGGTTACTCCAACCTCGACTTGAAACTATTATTTGTGGTCAATTAACAGAACTGTAAAATGTACTATTGAGCTGCTTTGACGTCACATGAAAGGGGTCATGTGGAAGGGTGTCAACACTCAATCAACCTTATCAATATATTACATTTTCAATAGATTGGAACAGAAATTAGGTACCCTTCATCCTTATGGACGGACAAACCTCCCACTTTGGGAAATTTCAGTCCCCACCTCATCAAAAGTAGTCTCCTACGCAGCCGCTATTAGTTTCGTAGGAAAATTGCGTGACGACACAAGTAGCGGCTGCGAAGGAGACTACATCAAAAGCAGAACTCTACAGAAATGCAAGTGTAGGATACTTACTTCTCACAAAGATTGTGTATAACTCCCCAATATTCACTGGGTGTCGCAAACCATTCACAGTCACCAGGGCCTATATTCATATTTATGGCACATAGACAGTTATTCTCTTGATGACCTATAGACAAATTCATTCATACATATCTAAATCAAACATACCTAAAATATTGGTATCTAAATCCAAAAATATTTATACCTCTTTTATAGAAGGGGGGGAGGTAGAATCAACATTGATCAAGGTTTAAGCGAGATTTTGAGGATGGTACATACTGGAACTTAATGGGGTTTCAGATCTATAAGCCTTCCACTGCGTGAGAATTTTTCTGTTACTACATTGTATTGGGTGATTTATAGTCTAATGCATTCATTTTCATCTATCTTGGAAATATCTTGCATTGTAGGCTGCAGAGTGAATATTGCTTGTACTACCACCCTTTACTACAACAAAATTTTGTAATGCAACTTTGTTGTAGAAGTAGAAGCTTGTTTTAACTCTCCGCAATAATGAAAATTTGTTCCATGCGGGGTGACAATGTGAGCAACATTTGTTCTAAATAATAATATTTTACAACAAGTTGTACGATTTTGTTGTTGTTATTTCCACCTTTTAAGCCTATATAACCCAACAAGAACAAGGTCTTACCTGGTGTCCGTGATCCAGGGATTTTCATGTACAACTGAACAGAATTCATGCCCAGAATGGTGTGACCAAAATGGCTGAGCAAATTGTTAGGGGCAACAACCTGAAAGAACATCAGAAAGAATTCATACTTTATCCTGATTTGTAGCAAGTTCATGCATTTTGTACTAAAGCATAAATAACTGCATGTCAGTGGGCTGAATGCGCACCCTCTCCCACCTTGGAAGAAACCACCCTGGGCATCGAGAATTCAGGTGTCCTTTCCCTTCCCTTGCCATCAATGTTTTAGTTATAAATAGTGTGAATACTGTAAATACAGTACATACCCTGGTAAATGGTGGTAGCTTGTTGAGTTCTTGAAGTTGTTCTTTCCATCTAAGGAGTAAAAAAAGCAACATAATCATAGTGAGTGGGGTACATCCTCATTAAGTATTATTAGTTTTATAATAAATACATAAAACAACAAATATCTGTAGAAAGAAATGATCAGTTATATTTCAAAATGATCAAAGAATGCAAAGATAAGCAAAGATATGTAGTTACTTTCTTTCATCCGACAAGTCCACATTTGTTCCAAACTTGATCCACTTGAATTTGGCTCCCCTGGTACTCTTCTTGCTAAAAAAAGATATGATAGTTGAATACATTAGGTGGGTTGGGAAGTTGGTTGGGATGAGCGCAGGTGTGGTATGTACACTGCTCATGTATCACCTTTCTGACACTAATACAACTAGGGTTCAAGTCTAGCAGGGCTCAGAGTGACGTTTGAGTAGACTTGTTGGTCCTCTACTGTGTTTTGAATGTTTTTCTCTGTTTTGTATAGCTTTTTCTTTCTCTTTAAAAATCAACTACTAAATTCCAATCTTTTGGCTTTTTTCCCGCATAGCATGGATTTTGAAGCTCTGTTCATGACTGTCCTATGCTGTGATTTACAGCAAAAGCTGGTACATGTAGATTTTTACAGATTGTGGATTTTGATGAATGCACTAACCTTCTAGAACTGGATGAAGAGTCACTGTCTGATTGGATGGGCTCCCTACTTCTCATTACCCTCTCCTCTTCTTCCTATAAGGAATTTTATCCATTCATTCACTCATTTGATCATTCACTAATTCATTCAACACAAAGCACTTGACTGTACCTTGTCAACAGCTCATGAATAATAGGCATAATTCAAGGTAATGAATGACCATATGGTAGAGCAGATTTCATATGAGTGTGAAAAGTCGCAGCACAAAGCACAGTTACAATCTGTGCAGCACAAACACAGTATTGAATGTTGAATGGCACAAGGCATGGTTCATGCTGTACCTTTTTCATAGTCATACAAAACCTGCTCTATTGCAAGGTTATGTTGATTAAATATTAACTAGGTATTAATAATTGACTTAATGGAACAAAGATTAAAATACAATACCTTCAGAGATTCTTGGAAAGTGTTGGCCTGATACTGTGCATATTTAGCTATCGTTGTGTATGATCTGTTAATGACATATTAATATCAATCACACTCTAATTTAACAGTCAAGTAAGCAATAGGATAGAGTTCATGCAAAAGAGAAAGGAAATTTAAAGTATTATTCATAAAACTTTAATTTATAAGCATACTGACCTACTGCTTTCACAGAGCCATACTTTCTTTTCTCCTGGAGCATCCCAGTTCTCATCAGATGCTTGTTGCCTCTGTTTAGATAATAACCCATACCTTTATAAACAACTTTATTCCATAGATTATTTACTGATAGCCTTAATTTAATAGTTTTAAAATTGATAATCATAATTATAAACTATATTCACCTGCATTCTGACTTCAAGTTGATGATCTCCATTACATTCAACAAGGGTCTTAGTTGAGTAGAGGTTAAGATCTAAACAAAATTCATATACATGATTGTTATCTGAAATATTATTTATAATAATTGTATTAATAAATTATTTATCAACTAGCCCCCTTCCCACAACAGCTACCCCTACCCAAGAGCCATGAAACTTTGTCCTGGTTACCAATGAGTTTATACTTTAACTGAAACCTCTCAGGGGCCACAAAATTGTTGTCGCAACTGTGTCTGTAGTTGTTTAGAAGCTTGACTGTACATATATCATATTCTAAACTATTGCCGAATAGTTGCACTATTAGAAGGTTATATTACATTATTATTAGGCAAGTATAATAATGAAGAGTATGATATACTTACCCAGTTTAAGTGCAGCTGCCAGGCCTCTGATAACAGTAACCGGCTGTGATGGAGAAAGAGCAAAATTCTGTAGTGCCTGGGAATAAGCATCTCTTTTGTTTTCAACCTATGGGATGGAACATTCAAACCGTTAAAAATTTCTAACTTACCCAAGGAAATATTTTCTTTTTTACCAACATAAAGTCAACCACACTCGTAAACACATACTATATTAGAGTGGTTTTCATATGAGTGGAAAGCTAACAGCATGTGGCTGGTAACACTGAAATGGTTTCCGACTGTCTTCCAGTAATTATTCATTCATTCACAACATGTAGCTATGGCTATACAGTACAACGGCAGCAGTACAGCTATGAATGGAGCACTATGAATTTGTTTCCCACTCATATGTAAACTGCTCAACAGCTTCAAAACCAGCATCCAACATGTCAATTTTTACTTACGCATATACTTGGTGTAGGAGGAGAGAGTTTGTCAGTTGGCAGAGGAGGATGAGGTTGCTTTGGAGGACTTGGGATTGCAGTTGCATCATAAAGAAGTGACACCTTAGGGACTTGAAAGGCTGATGGCCCAATACCAGACGTAAGGGGAGACTTGGACAAAGATGGTGAAGCCATAGCAATCATTGATGGCGACATTAATGATGGTGATAACAAAGACTGCTTAGAGTTTGGTGACACACTAGAAGCATTAACTGTCAGTGGTTGACTAAGATTTGGAGAGAATGAGACACTTGTAGAAAATTTTTGTGTTGGAGACGATACATATGTTGGAGAAGGAAACGATGAAGAAGACTGCTCACTGGTTGAACCACCACTTCCTAATGTTGGGTTATCAGATCTTGTCAGTGCATCAGGTAATCTCAACATGCCTTCACCAGCTGTTGCAATAGTATTTGATGACAAACCTTCCATTGGAGAAGGAAGAATCTTAGATGAATTTGACACACTCTGTGCTGTTAAAAATATAGACTTAGTTTGTCCCAATGAACTAGAAATATCTGATGTCCTACTAGATGCTGAAGATAACAGAGGGTCTGAGCTCATTGATGCTAAAGCCACTGTTTCGGCTCCATCTACTGGACCATTTTGCTGGCCAATTCCTTGAGATTCTAATTCTACAGTGAGTGAGCCACTTGAATTATTTACAAGATTTTGTTGTTGTGGGTGGTGATCATTTATTCCATTACTGGTATTCACATGAAGTTCAGTGTTTCCATTTTGCATTGTAAAATTATTAACATTGCTTGGTGGTGGTAGGGAAGCCTGTCCCTGATAAACCTGCTGCTGCTGTTGGTCTACAACTGGCTCCAAACCTTTGTTTAATTCTTGTGATTCCGGATCTTGAGGTGGTACGTGGTTATTCATTAAAGCTGTATTTCCGTCAGGCTGCTGCAACTGTTGGTGCTGTAGCTGTTGTTGCTGCTGTTGTTGCTGGGTATAAAGAAGCTGTAAGTTCTGTGAAGTGGTTAAAGGTGACTGTCCTGACTGTACCATTTTAGCCTGAAACAAAGCCAGGCAGAGTAAAATGTCATACTGGTCTTTTCACATAATCATAATATCTCCTTTTTACATAGAGCAGATTTCGTATGAGTGTGAAACATACCGTGTCTTGCCGTGTCAGTGTCACTGCCATGATTTCTATAAAAACATTCAAAATTTCTGCCGTAACACTGCTGTGCCGTGACTGTGCCTTTTTCTCAGTCATATACGAAAACTGCTCTATGAAAACTGTCACTATTGCTTGAGTGATATTTGAACATGATGGATGGTTGCAAGAATGAAGGGAAGGATGTAAAGAAGGATGGAAGGAAGGAACAATGGAAAGAAGGAATGAAGAGCAGATGGATAGTCTGGTGAATGATTGTGCATTGGATGGATAGAAAGGTAGGTAGGTAGATGGATGGGTGGATGGATAGGTAGCTCGGATAGATGGATGAATGGATGGAAGAGTGGTGGATAAATACCGACGGTAGTAACCTTATGGCATTTGAAAATCATTAAATTCAATCTGAACTAAATAATCTTATCATATACCTGTACATTCCTCATTGTCCTTGTTGTAAGCTCGGCAGGTATGGGTAGCTTCCATGCTTCACCAACTGAGGGAATATTCCTTTTGAAGCAAGATATGACAACACCATGGTCAACATCAATGTCAAATGAAAAGTTCGCATTTCACATTGAAGTGAAATTCATTACCCAATAAATAAAAAATTCAGCATCGCTACCAACAGCAAATGTCTCATTTTTACAGAAACATAATATATCAAAATAATGTATACTGTACATAAAACCAATCTTACTTTTTCACAGTAGGTGTTGCTTGTGCAGCCATGGCTTGCTTCGCCTGGAGTGCTTTAATTCTTGCATCTATTGCCAAGTCTGTAGCTCCTATAGAAAGATTGATAAGTAAACAAGACTGCATTTGCTCTCTTGCTCAATAAAGGATTCAAATTTATTTTTGATTATGAACATACCATATTTTTTAGCTGCACTGTAACACATTACAGCATCACTATAAAAAAGAAAAGGGCTTCAAAAAACTGAAAATGGAAATAGCTGCAACAACATTGCTTAAACATTTAACTAAAAATTTATACAATAGACTATGAAATACCCTGATTGGTCGCAAGCTTCATAAAGAATTCCAAGGTCTGTCCAGGCAGCCACATGCATGGGGTCTAGTTGGATGGCACAAACATATGCTTGGAGTGCATCCATTGGTTGATTCTGTTGTTGATACAGAACCCTAAAAGACACCATATCATATATTATTATTATATTATATTAAGGGTCTTAAAATATCTGAGGAGAAGGTGCTGCCTTTGTAATTACATCTGCAAAGGGTGAGACCTTCGCCTTTTCTCGGATAAGGACATTAAACCATGCCCTCAACTGCATGGTTGCAGTTGTAAAATTGATAAATTATAAATAAAATCGTTATTAAAAGAAAGGATAGATGAATAAAGAAAGTGCGAAGATTTTTTCATGTCTAGTTACCCTATGGAACACCAAGTATCAGCATTAGCTTCTGATTTGTCAATTGCATGTCTGTAAGATGTGAAGGCATCATGTACTTTGCCCTGCATAGCATAACACCTGATAAAAGACAAAGAGAAAGTCCTTTTCATATAATTCAAATAGGGTTCAAGAAATACTTCTACTACCCTTGGGTGGCATGTGTTACTATGTGAATCTGAGTTTGAATAGAACCCTTGACATGACATCAAAGCAGCTCAGTTTGGAGTACAAAACAACAGAATTTCAATCTTCTTAGAACTGTTTCCTCCTCCAAGGGGTCGATACATAAACAATGTTTCATTTCGTATAAGGAAAATATATGTGGCCTGAAATGGGAACATAAATCAAAATATATGTGCTCTGGAACAGAGCCATTTTACCCCAAGGGGTATCCCCTGATGCATTTACATTACTTGAGGACTATTAATAATATATAGCGTTAGCACACCTTCCTATCAGATACCATGTAGCACCATTATTAGGGTCTGTCTCTATGGCCTTTTGTAACAACTGCACAGCTTTCTGCATTCTACTTGTTCTGTCACCAAGGTGTTCTTTGTTATAGTACATCCAGCCTGCGAAAATCACAGAGTATTACCTCAGACAATAATAAGCATGGGATCCCTGAGGCAATATAAATCACTGGGTGATAGCAGAATCGTCAGTGTTTGACTATCATTTGGAGCAGATGAGATTCAAGGACTTTTATTAGCTGATTGAAATCCAGCAACAATATGATGGACCTTTTAAAAGACAGTATTCTTAGATGTACAAGACCAACAGAAAAGTACAAAAGACACACAATATACCTCACAAACCCCACCCCCTGATTTTTTGATCAAGATCCTGAAACTCTTCATATAGAACCCTTGGAATTACATCAAAGCAGCTCAAGTGGGGGATATAACCAAATTTCAATCTCGTGAGAATTGGAACATATTGCTTGTCGAAACTGAACTTGATATTTCAGCACAAGAAAAAAGAATAATCAAGCCTGGTAAGTGTATTATGGCAAGGAAGTATTCTGACATTTACCTAGCTGTTTGTAAGCATTGGCTTTAATAGCATTAGACACTCCAGGTGAGTTGATCAGGGTTTCATACATCTCTTGTGCCTCTTGACACTTGTTCTGCATCTCAAATAGATGACCAAGATGAAAATGAACTGAAAAACAAATCAGAAAGATTAAATTTATATACTATGTATCTAACAGGAAGACAGAGTCCAACAATGCCAAAACGTTACCCTTCTTTTATGAGGTAAGCACTTTAATAGTGACTTAAAAGAATGTGACCCTTGTTTCACAATCAATGTATTTGGGAGAAAGGGAAGAAAGGGAGAACAAAAACAAAGAGTCCTTAGAATTGACGAACAGGAGGAAACTAACAAAATTACTCTATTCACATTATGGCACCAAGCTTAGTCCAGGAACTGGACCTGGGCAGCATAGGAGGGATGTGTGAGTGGATAATAAGATTTGATATTGCGATAGCCTGTTGAGGGGGAAATGTTTTACAGTAAGTGAGAAAAAATTTGTTGACCCCCTTGCAACCTCCCAAAAATAGTTACACCCCCTCCCCTTGCAAGGGTGAAAAATGTTCCACTCGGACCCTTAACAATTCTGTTAAAACAATTTTCTGATCCCTGCTAACCTTTAGCTGTCTGTCATACATTATGAACACGGCCTTAGTTTAGGGACCGTTCATTTTTTATTAGGGGGGCAGTGGAAATCTGGGGGAGGCATTAAAAAAATCCAGCTTACAGAAGTGGGACCACATGTAGAAGATCAATGGGAAAGTGGGGGCAATTAAAAAAAATCAAAGCAACTTAGGTAAACTTTAACTTTAATACTAAATAATATTATATGGGGAGGGTCATAAATTTAGGTATAGAAAATGAGGGGTAAGTCAGCAGATGTCAACAGCAATATAAAGGGGGGCTATTATTTTTTGTATGGGCTCTTGATAGAATTCCACTGATATTTCCACTGCCTCCCCTCCCTGATAAAAAAAGAATGGTCACTTATAATATTTTTTTGCCATGCAGTTGATTGAGATTTTCAATTGTAATGAGTACATACTTTCTTCTTTAGATAAGGAGCATGGATTGGAATCCATTAGTGCCATGTGAAAATGCTGGAGATAAACAAGCAAAGAATTAATTGGAAAAAGATATGAAGTAAAAATGGGAGCACCATCACTCATGAATGGCAATGGAATAAAGAAAGGCAAATGTGAAATCTGGTTAAGAGTGTCCATCTAAGTAAAAGAAATATTGGCTGTACAGAATCAACTCAAACAAAGAATCTAATTTTCAAGAGAATTGCACATGACATGAAGTGGAAATGTGCAATATGCTCAAGCCCAAAGTCCAAGAGGTCTTTTCACACCCAATACAACTCAAACACACCCACACATCCATAACGTTTTAAATTCAAACCATTTGTCACTTTATTAAGTATAATTCCTTTTAAGTTGTCAAAACCTCAGTCACCAACAACGACAGCCTTTCAGAAGACAACACAACTCATCCAAATGCCCAGACTCAACGCACTCAAGCCCAATCTATGAGACACAATGTTTTCTATTTCAGACCACTCACCACTCTCTTAAGAATTAGGATTCTTTGCTTAAGTTTCATTGATATTTATTTACCAGATTGAGAAATTATACTCAAGGAAATGACCCCTTGCATCACCTTGGAATGCAATTCAATTTGGAGGACAAAAATACATGTCAAGTTTCCAAGAAAATTTTCAAGGAATTGAAATTCTTTTGTTTTATCCTCCAAATTGCCAGAACTCCTTTGACACATTACGTGCAAGGGGAGTTTTATTATTTAGGGAGCATATTTACCTTTATGCTAGCCTCATAATTATTCTGGGCTTTATAGATGATACCCAATCTTAGATGGACTTCATTGGAACAGCTGAATCCAGGATCTAAGTAAAGTACTTGTTGAAAGACTTTTGTTGCCCTGTGAACATCAATAACAAAAGTATTGCAGTTAATGATATAATAACATTAATGATGTTTCATTTCTCACCTGGGTTTACAGTAACCACTACTGTTTCTCTCTTGTTTCATGAATATTAATTTGAAAGGGAAGTTAATCATAAAATAATACATAACATCTAATAAATACTCATTAAACAATAATTGTTATTCTAACCACATGCCTCACCATATCAAACTAGAAAAGATACTAGATACCAAGTGCCGATAGATACCAAGTGAGATAGATACCAAATGTGTCACTTTAGCCACACACATTTTCAGAGTAATAGAGAATTTACAGTATCTGGATGCTCAACTACTGTCAGTAATGATACACTAGTGGTGTATAATATTATGATATCAGAGCAGATCAATATTGATTATTAACACTGTCAGATAGCTAAAACACCATGTTCAATTTAATGCAAGCTACTCATACATGACATTAAAATTAAAAATAAAATTACAAAACGTAGCTTAATCTGCATGTTTCATGCTTAAGCTGAAATCCACGAGGTAACGGTATACATACCACTGATAAGCAGAGAAATTGAAATAGACTAAGCCAATACCATATAAAAATGGTGCATCCTGGAAAAAAAACACATGCTTGCTTTAATATCATATCAAATCACATCTGTTTAATAATGATAGACAGAAGTTATAGTAGAATTATTTTATTGTTACTAATGAGACATGGAAGTAATAATCCTTAAGTATAGATTACTGTATAAGCATGCATAATAATAATTGCTGTTTGGGGTTGATCATATCAATAAATCTATCAGTGGATAGGAGAAGTGGTAGCAGATATAAACCTGAAACTTTAACCATTTCTTTGTGAGAGCTAATTGGCCGAAATAGATTATTGATGTACCTTGAGATATTATGCTTTGGTAATTTGTTTGGAGGGGGGCTTTATGCTTTGAGCATTCAAAATGAGAGGAGAAAAAAAAACATTTATCCTATTCATTCCTTTGGAAAGTGAAATTTGAAACATAAGGATAGAAAACCAGTCAAAAGTCTGAAATTCACTTTGTTATAAAAAAACATGTGGTCAGAAATTTGAAAAGCATGACTTTAGCTATTATTAACAAAAAAATTATCAGCATCAGTTTCACAATTAGTTCATTTGTCAACAGTAAAAGAAAAACATAACCTCTCTGTATTAACGAGTCTAAATAAAAGAGTATACAAGATCTACAGTCTATCAGTCAAGTTTGAAAGAGAAAGATAATCTAAAACCTTAGTTATTATAGTACGGAAGAAATATTTTGACCCTGGATCTTGTTACAAAAATGCCCCCCAAAACAAAGGGAAAATTTCCATTTAAGATTTTAATATCATAAAACCTTTTAAAGAAAAATAGTTCAAGCACTTAGGTAATTTCCCCTTTAACTATGTGTTCAATGATATCATAAACAAAACAAATAATTTTTTGAATTAATACTAGCAAATTGGGTAATAATGAAAGTTATTTAAATGCAGAGGAGGGATTTTCCCTGAGGACTGGATGAGGGTAAGGGTATTTTATTGTTCATAGGTTTTTTTTACTAGGAATTAGCGAAAGTTAGCCTTAGTGTACTTGTTTATCAAGCAGTTTTCTTGATTAAACAAGGCTTTTAAATAAGTCAGATTTCTAAATTTTAATTATTAATGTGATTATGACCTATGGATTTCTTTGTCTAGAAATGTAAGTCAAGGTCTTACAAGGAAAGAATCAAAGTTTTAGCAGAGATTCTCGCATGTGAGAGAACTTTTCAGTGGTGAAAAATGTTTGATTAATTCATGGAATGTTATATTTATAAGAACTTGAGATATTCAGCCATAGCTTGCAAAAAAAGGAAATTATAGATTCTAGTTTCAATCTAAAGTAAAGTGTATCAATACAAAATGCAGAAAAAAATATGTTTCAAGATCCTTTATTTTGAACTAGGTCCTTAGTACGGCTTGGTCATAAAGTAATCTTAGCAGTGGTTTTATAAGGATATGTTTTTCAAAGCTGAATACTGAAAATGTTTGAAGTCAGCATCAGCTACAGGCCTCCCTCTGAAAATCCATGTCACACATGAAAGACTGTTACAAATAAATTAATCCCACTAATGCATTTAGACGAAAAATAGAATGAAAATAAAAACAGCCATACCTTCCAATAATCTACATTAGGTAAGTTGTAAAACTTCTGGTAAGCAGACAAAGCTAAGAGAAATAAAACAGACAAACACTGTAAGTGTTGGAAGCCATTGTGATGCTGTATAGATGGAGGAACCAACGTAACATTAAATACAAGTTCAAATTATTCAACTTGAACCCAAAAAAAGATTACAATTTGTGGCATGTAGAGTAAAGTTCGTAAAAAGACCCCAAGGAAGAGTTTTTAGTGATAAGGAAAGCCCTGGTTTTGTTTTTTGTCACCAACCTTTAGGTAAATCTTCAGTGAGTAAGTGAAGATGACCAAGCTTACTGAAGATCGCTGGATGGGCAGTCTTTCCTTTTTCCTGCAACTCTTTCTCAAAATAAACCACACCCTACAAAGTCAAAATACAATGTTAATGTTTGGAATCTGGGTCAAGGGATGAGACGTTCCGTTCTTAAATCCACGGCGGCAATTATAAACAACAAACACGATTACAAATGTCTGCCATCTTATGTCACTCATGTTATAACCCACACACTAAACTTTGCTAGAGTTTGGTAAAAACCGAGGGTATTACCCCAAAACTTAGCTCCTACCTTTAGTAATAGTGATCTGTGGTTTAGATTTGGTAGAGATGGGTCACCAATCGGATCGTGCTGTCGTAGAAAGCCATACAACCGGCTTAAAAACAAAGTGGAAAGATTTGTTGGTGAGCTCAACTCCACGATTTACAGAAGCTAAAAGCACTACTGTCTGTGCATTCTGCTCACCTATCGTAGTTCGCCAACAACTCTTTTTCCCGATCGCTTAAGATCTCCACTTGGGAAACCATTGAGCATATTAACCTCCAAGTCTTCTAACTTTAAAAAATACCCTTTTCTCAGCACACAAATTTGTGTCAAAGAAGAATTTTCAAGCCAACACAAAAACAAAAGACCAGCTAGTCAGTAGTGCACACCGAACTTGAACCGCTTCTTTCACGGCTTCTAGCTCCCTAACACACCCGTCCAGAACATGGTAGATAAAACTGCACTTTAGTTTCAATTCCTCGCTTCCGACATACAGCAGAATTTCAGGTTTCACTAGTAAAAATCATTGTAATTCAGGGTAATTTTCGATCCCACCGGAGGGGTATAACAACACGCTTCACGCTCAAACACATAGCCAATTCTAGACACCAATCACATCACTCCGTCAGGTCACGTGCAGGATTCCAATACTTGACGATAGCAAGATGCAAATGAGACACAACCCCTCTTGTTTACCGCGACCAGCTGACGAATATCTCGAACAGATATTTTTCCCCTGAAGCTTCTCTGATTAGCATGGTATTTTGAAATTAAATTTCGGTTCAAACTTAATTTGTGCTGAAAAATCTGAATTTTATCAGCATGGGCCTGAAATAAAATTCATTTGGCGCGAAATAGAAAGCGTGGTGAGCAGTCTTGTTACTGAAATATCTTGAAAGACTTGTTGCATTTTATCGATCGCCATCGATTAGTTTTATCTCTCTGGTACTCAACAATCCTTGTTTCTTTTTTAGCAAAATTCTGACTGAACTTCGTAATAATATATTTGAAAATGCAGCCTGAGGCATGTTTTATAAAGTATAATGAAATATCCATTTCTAATTCCCATCTATCCCATATCTTTACTAGTTCTCATTTTTAGACGAGTTTCAAGCTCAATTATATCCAGGAAATTTTACTTACCAGAGTGCTAGACGTTTAAATACACCACTTTCGTGACTACAGTCTGTGTCAGTTCAGAGCTCACAACAACCTTCCGTGCCTTGACTAGTTATCGTCTACTGAGAATATTTAACCATGCATTCATTCAACCGTTGCGACAGGAAATTTCCACCAATCCGGATACATTTGATGTTGTTATTATTGATAAAAGATAATTCGGTGAATTCAAAAAAAAATTGATTTTGACTCACGAAACAAATTCCCAACTACTCGTTTTCAGGCCCTCATTTGTTTATTTCCGTGACAGACCAAGTTAACGTGACAAATAGCACGTCTTTTCCGATTGGAAAGTACAATGAAATTATCATTTCCAATCAATTTGGTTTGTAAGTTCGAAAAATTGACGGCACGAAGAGAAAGAGTTGATCTGAGTTTGTGACCCGAAAAATACGCAATGATTCATTACTAGTTGGTAAATAAATCTCCCAGTAGGGGTCTACGATACTTAATCATTAATATGGGTCGCTGTGTATCAGTGCAATGAAAAGAAATTCCATTGAAAGAGATAAAACATCTGAATGGTGTGAAAACAATTAAATTCTAAATTGATGAAACATTATATGAAAACATCCTAATTGTGGTCATATTATCAGCTTTCGGCAACAGACACCTTATGACACGAATACTTCCAGGAAGTAAGAAAAGTCACGAACCCACGCCTCTTGGTCCACATCGGTATTGGGCTTCCTGTGGTTTTTCTTAACTACCCAGAGCGCGCGATATAAGTTCCAGATCAGAGGAGAAAAAATAGACGCAAATACTTAGCCCTTTATTAATTTCCTGTAATATGATATATATAATACAAAATAGCTATATCACAATAAATAACTTTAAAACCATTTTTTTTATAAAACCCGGTTTAAAAATACATGTAAGAGAAACATTAAAAAAGACTATAACTACAGTTTTATTTTTCCTTATTTTGAAAAAAAAATCCGATTATGGATACCATTTCCTGCTTCTTTGCACGGCTTCTTTCCATTCTTTTAGTGTTTTCTTGTACTTTTCTCGAATTGAAGCCTTGGGCTGATATAGCGCATGCGTACATCGTATTGCTTTCAGTTCATCGCGTGATTTCCAAACACCTGTGAAAACGCAGAGATTTGTTAAGAATAATAATTTCTTCACCCTCTTTAAAATAACAATATTTTAGACTCATCCACAAGGCACCGATCACGTAAAAAAAAAAAAAAAAGATGAAGTTTGTGGAATGGAAGAAAAAAAATGAGACAATGAATTTCCCACCTGATGCCATCCCGGCCAGGAATGCCGCACCCAGAGCAGACATATCAGTCTGAGATGGTTTATCCAAACTTTGTCCAGTTAGGCTACTCGTCAGCTCCATTACAAAATCATTGTTAGAAACACCGCCGTCTGCCCTGCGATAAATGAAATATTTAAAGATATAATATTAGAACGACAGAAAAAAATCTACTTTGTTACGAAGGTTTGGGAAAACTAAGTATGGACCGTAGAATTCCGTAGAAACCATAAAGCTACCCAAATGTATTCTTTTATTTTCATGCCTTGCCTTGAATTGCTTTTTGCATTGCGTGATCACTCAACCAAAATATCAAAGTGGGCTATTCCGATCGCTTGGAGAAGCAACTGATGTCCCCACTTCCTTTTGGCGTAATCATAGTATGACAAATAAAAGTACTCCGATCCTCTTTAAAGTTGCCGCGCATCAAAACAAATTTTTTTAACGTTAGGTTTTCCCCAAGGTCAAGATATCCTGGATGACGTATCCAGGTGAAACAAAGTATCTCAGGAGAATTCCCCCCAAACACCTGCATATATTAATCATTTAGGGAAAAGATCGTACTGAACTTACTTTATTGACGTGATCACAGGAACTTGAGTTTCTTCTAGGACAGTTTCGTAAAGCTCCATAAACCTGTTGTTTCAGTAAATAAATATATAAAAGGATGCATCCATCTGCTCTATCTAATGTACTCTTCTGTCGAGGGATTTAAAGGAGGCTCGCGTGACGCGAAAGAAAATGAATGCGTGATGTGCAAAAAACACTACGTGATTCACCAATATTACATTTCGTGTATTTAGAGAACATGCGTGATTCCTTTTCTAAGACTAGATTTTTAGAGTTCGTGTTCTAATTGTTAAACGACGACAAATGGACCCGGCAAGCCGTCTGGCGGTTTCCTAAAATTATGTGAATATGATGATTCATAAAAGAAATAAGCTGGTTCAGTAATTAATACAACAAATGAACAGGGGTTCTTTATTACCTTTCCATCGAAAGGAAAAAAATTGAAGATACGTATACACGAGGAAGAAATCAAAATGGGTGGTGGGGTTGGGTGGGGTGGGGTGGGGAGGGATGGGGTAACAAAAATAAAATGAATATGATTTGACTTACCTAAACGCTATGGACTCTAGAATTGCTCTTACAATATGACTCTTGGATGTAGAAGCTTTTATTCCCATCAGTGACACACAGGCTTTGTTATCATTGATTGGTGCCTGAGAATGAGGAATAGCAAGAGGTTAGCAACAGGAGAGAGAGTCCCATTTTGAGCATTTTGCAAAAGGAAAAAAATAAAATCCCAACTGAAGCCTTCCCTTCTTCCCCCTGGGATAGATCAACTGTTTGGAATCAAATTCTACTCAGAAATGCATGCTAGAGAGGAACATGGTGCCTTAAATATTTTTTGTTAAATATCTCTCTATTAAATGAAGGCATACTAACCTGTAAGCCATGAAAAGCTGGGACAAAATAGACATCATCAGAACCTGTTGCAGGAGAAGCAAGATGTTATGATAGGAATTAGCAGAAAATATATGATGACTGAGGGTGGGGGGGTAAGGGGGTAGGCTAAGGGGAGAGTATTGTGACAGCCGGAAACTGAGTCTAGGTGGGGGTGGATGTGGAGTGTCTAGGCACCTCTCACAATCAACATTGTGCTCTGTAGCAACCACAACCACAACCACAACCACAACCACAACAACAACAACAACAAATCATTTTACTTACTTTCAACAGAAAATGCCATATTACTTGTTTGATTAACATCATCAAAAAAACCTACCAAAGAATAGATGACCTTAAAACTTACTGTCCAAATTGTGCAAAAAAAGTCTGCTTATGTCTTACTGAGTGAGTTAGTACACATTTACATATTGAGACCCCTCACAATAACTTGTTTCTACGCTTTGTGTATCCAATAATATTCAAACATGTTCAATTATTTTCGTACTCTATACTCAGCTTACCCATTGACTTGGACCATTCAATAGCAGTAGCTGTCCCTGAAGCGTTCCCTTCTGCCATGTAGACTGTTTCTGACCCAATTTTCCATGCTACTAATGGGTACAAACCTACAAACAGAAAAGAATGTTTCTACCTTTGATTTACAAACCAAGGACACAAAAGACTGGCCACAAATGAAGAAATGGAAAACGAGTGAGCATGGTGTGTGCAGTTATAAAGCACATGGGGATTGACAGAACCCGAGACGCTTCTCAACACTTCTTTCGAGTGTTTCTGCCAATCCCTGTGTGCTTTATAACTGAACACAGCACAGCAAGCAAGTTTTCTATTTCTTTTATAAAATACAAAATAAAATGTTTGCAAACTCACTTGCTGTGTGCTCTCACAATGCACGTACACGTGTTCAGTTTTGGCCAATCA
>OCZR010058435.1:3333-18394 GCA_900234385.1 Anemonia viridis
TATTATTATTATCTTACCTCGAGCTCAATCTTGATCTCGGACGTCTGCTGGAAAATCTCATTTGGATCGTTTAAAATGAGTGAATTGCAATAGGTTTTTGCTTCTAAAATGTGATCAAAAAGATTTATATTCAGTGAATTTAATTTTTATATATACACCTATTTCAAAAATCGTTGTCGCAATCAAAAGGCTCAAGCAACAAGCCAAGACCACAGAGGACGTCGGTATTTTCATTTCTGATTGATTGATTTACGGTGCAAGTAAGTGACCATAACTCCACGGCACAGTACTTATTACATGAAAAAATCAAAGCTTTCAGTAATTTTTGAAGTCAACTAATGAAAATGCACCATGACTGAATAAATCAAATACAGTTAAAAATACCGACGTCCTCTGCGGTCTTGGCTTGTTGCTTGAGGCTTTTGGTTGCGACAACGATTTTTGAAATAGGTGTATCATACGTGGACACTGATTATTTCTTTCTTTTCACTACTAATCTCCGTGCTTAGCGACAGAACATCTCCAAACATAGATCGATCCACACAAATTTAAAATTGTTTGACAATCTATTTTAAGCTGCACGCAAGGCTGAACTGAATAAGGAATCCCATTCGCTTCATTAGACTGAAAGAATCAACGCAAGACTCACAAACTGGAAAGAGATTTACCAAATTCTCAACTGAAGTTTGGGGTCAATCTAGTAAAATTGAATGAGCCGAAACAGCCATTCAAAAACTCTAAAATTTACCAAGAAATGTATAGGCTTCCAGACAAAGCGTCTGGATTTCTCGGCTTGATATCTGGCAGTGCTAATTTGTTTCAGGCTGTGCGCGAAGCTAAATATAGATTTTTAGACTATTATCATAGAGCACGCGCGGGGGTGTGTTACTTCATACTATCTTGCAAAATATTGATCCTCATTGATAACTTATGAGAAGACGCGCAATTTTCCAGGGTTAAACTGGATCAAAAAATGATAGGGCACGCGCGGGGATGTGTTACTTCATACTCTCTTGCAAAATACTGATCCTCGGTGATAAACTCATGAGAAGACGCGCACTTTTCCAGGATGAATATGGGATCGTATTACTAAAGGATGCCATTTTGTTATCAATAGAGCTTTTAATAAGTGTAACGTCATTCGAACGAAAAAAACGACTTCCGGGTCCAAGAAGAAACTGAAGTAGTTTTAAATAGATTGTTCTTACTATATTTTTCTTCCAAGGTTTGTTCTCCAAATTTCTTATTGTTTCAAGTGCAGTGGTGGAGAATATTTCCTGATATATTTTATTGGTTTATGTAAGCAATTGGCCCCAGAAATACGTCACAACTTACAGCTGTTTTAGTTCTTATCGATAAGACGAGCCCGGCGAAAATTGAGTCAGATTTTAGATGATCGTTTCTCCTATTCCAATTCTATTCGCAACAAAGAAAGCCCTGCTAGAGACTCGCGCGGCGTTTGCTTTAAGATGAGTATTCGCTATTTAATATCATTAGTAATTGCGTACTTGTTCGTATCACATAACGTTTTGTGGATAACCTTTGTCTGTTATCACTGCTATTAAATGTCGATTATCTAGTAACTGCGGAATATAACACATACCTTGGCATCCTTGGTCCTCAAACATTTGACCAATTGTTTTGTTGCCTCCATCCTCGAATGAAGACGACTGTAGCACGCTATACGGTGTCATTCGGTCGATGGTACATGGAACCCCCGCAAGCTCTCCTCCCTGAGGCATGAGAGGTGGCTCAGTACTTCCCAAGAGCAAACTGCTTATATCCTGCCAGGATATCTTAGGTAGGTTCGATGGATCGGGTTCACCTACTCCTGGGATCCCATTCCCCATATCTATTCCCAAATGGTTTGGCCAAATAGTGCTGGAATTCACGTCATTTGGCCGATACATAGCATTACTAGCTGCGCATTGCGTGACATTCATCTCATAATTAGTAGTGTTACCGCGAGTACTGTCTGGAAAATAGTTTACGTCACGCTTTGGAGGAGTAAAACCAGGCATCACTTTCTGCAGCGAATTATTCGGCATGCCAAAGTTTAATTGAGATTGCGTGAGTGCCATATCATTAATATGAGGTACACCGTTGTTCATATTAGCAGTCTTGCGATTTTGCATCACGCAATGTTGAATACCATTAGGTGCCATCATACCATCGATTTGCGTCACGCCACGAGCGTTAAAATCATGCGAGAGACCGTTGCAAACTGCCAGTCCTGTGTTTTGTGCATTCCCACCAGTGAGGCTTTGAGTCACGCTCTGTGTTACGCTCTGCGTAACGCCGTGTCCTTGTTTTATTTTTCTTGTGGTGCATTGGTATTTACCGTAAACCAAAGGTGTGTTATGCCGGCTTGTTACTGTCCCTCGTGTGGTACCACATCGAGTCTTTCTTCTCGTCTCCTTTCTTGGATGAACTTCTTCTTGGAGATAACAATAACAGTAAAAAGGTGGTTTGAACACTTCATATTAAGTGCTGCAGTACGGGGGAGTGCAAGTTACCCTTAAGATTATTTCCAGAAAACTACCACCCTCGCTGACGTAATGAACGATCGGTTCCTTTATAGATCCATAAACGTTTGAGCATAGGTCGGCATAAAAGGATGAAAGACAATTTCGACCTTCTTGGATACGACTGTGGAAGTATTCAATATAAACGATTCGCCAGTTTACTATGAAATCTAACCAAGTGAAATTCTAAGTTTGATTGCATTGTAAGTTATTTTAAATTGGGCCTTGCATGGTTTGCGTTTAACTTGACTGACTGCTTTAGTCGGTGAGCGTGCGCACGGAAACCGCTGAATAAAATACAAAATTTTATTGAAGAACCATACATGTTTTGAACTTCGACAATTAAGGCAAAACCTTCAGATTTTGCACGGGACCATATATTTTTCTTTGCATTTTCCAAAAGACCAGGTAAAAATCAATCCTTTGACTGACAAATTTTGAAGAAAACGTAATGAGTTTTCAGTCAATTAAATGAACAAAATGATGAATTTTGGGCTTATTTTTTACTCTTTTTCAAAAAATCTATGTTATTTATTGAAAAGGGTGAAGTTTTTAAACCATGCAGATATTAGTTTTTCTTTCTTTAACGTTAACTTTTTTTCTTTCTTTCTTTTCCTTTTAAACAAATCGCATTTCATATTCCAGACAAAGCTAAGCATGTCTATCGATCTAATGTTTTGCTGGCCGGCTTGAGCAATAGTTAATCCGTACTGATGACAACTTAGCGGAGTAAGTTAACAGTGGGAGGGAGTCAGAGAGCAAACTAACGTAACTGAATCAGTCGACGTTTATTCCAAACTATAAAGACAGCCATGCAGTGTACTAAGTTTATATGCAAAATTCTATCATTAATATGCTTGATATTACACTCAATCTTTGTTCAAAAATATAAGAGAGTTCGAGACGACAGTCGTTCGAGACTAATTTTAATTGGGTGTGGGTCAAACCTCAAAACCGACGTTTTTCCACGTTTATCGCCATGCGCCATACACGTGGTACAAGGATCGAACCTCACCGCCCTAATGACGTAGGTTTCGGTAGTTTCTTTCAGCTGCCGATTCGCAAAGTCGTAATTGATGTAAATTAACAATGGTTAAAAACTAAATTCAACGCCAATCCAACAGCGCAGACAAAAGTGATTCGAAAATTATCACTGAGAACTTAATGACTTAGTTAAAGATATTTATTTCTGGGGCTAATATATCAATCGCTAGCGTTTTTTCAGCAATGAAAACAGCAATGCCATTTTATTTTTTTCCTTTTTAATTGTTATTAGTTCCTTGAAGTTTTCTCGCATTTTTCTTTTGTTTTTGCTTTATATCTATAGATTCTTTCATTATCGTTTTTTCCTTTCTTTTCTATCCTTTTCAGTGGATTATTTTTGTTCTTCTTCATAGTTTTCTCTCTAGATCTCTCAGCTTCAGTTGCTCTTTTTATTTAGTATACTTAATGGCAAAATATCCATGACCAAAGTCGGCAACCATTCAATAGTTTGTACGACTTTTAAATTTTAATTTTAGAGTTCTTCAAAAATAATAAACACGGAATCGAACAGAAACCAAAAACAAATCACTCATAACATTGCTGTTTTTGAAATTCTATCAGGTTTCATATCCTGGTTGTTTGGATCAGTATTGTTTTTTTTAACTTCCGCGTTAACGTAACACTGAAATATAGATCCCGACAGTTTAAGAAAATATCCTTCTTCCGAGATGCATACCGAACAACCTTAAGTAGAATATTTCAAAAATGAATGTCATCAGGATTTATGATTCTTGGACGGAGAATATACCCGGGTTTTTTTACAAAAAAGTTATCCGGCCATTGATTCTAACTCGTTTGAGAAGAAAAACACCTGAGTTGGAAAGTTTATTGAATGGTTAATTACGATCATGATTATTATAGAATATAAGCAGGATAATTCCATCAAAACGGCTCATTTTGTTTGATTATATTTCAAGATTCACCCTAAGGTAGATGTTCTAAGTCCCTTACAAGGTATTAACACCCTAACCCAACCCCAAAATTCAAAGAAAGTACTATAGAACCTAGACCAAAACGAAAACCCAATGAATGCAAAACTTAATTAGAATTGCTAGAGAAACTTTTAAAGAAATACTAACAACTACAAGGATAATATATAGTAATGTTAGAAATTACAAGAACGCTTAACCCTGATTTATTTGGCAGCATTTAGAACAAACAAGCTTATAACCGAGTACCCCGGAATATTGTCGCCGTCAAACATTCTCTCGAAAAGACTTAACTGAGTTTCTTCTTTAATGAGGAGAGCGAGGATTCAAGTTTTACGTATTTAGGAATTGAATGTTACATGTTTAACACTGAATTACAAATCACAAAGCTAGATAGCATGTGTAACAACATGTGAAGTACAGAAAAAGTTAGGGAAAAATGAAAAGAATCAATGAAATATAAAAGATTATTCAACTTTACTTACCTTCTTTTTTAAATCGAAAAACCCTGAATGGTTGCTGGCCATTTGTGTCATCGAGATTGTTCTCCATTTTTATTTCTTCAATCTCGGACATTTTTCGTATGGCGCACCTAAAACGCGTCTTCCACACAGATGGGTCGGTTCTTTCTCCTTTACGATATCTGCCTGTAAATTCAGCCCACTTTTGAAAGAGCAGTGCATCTCGAAGCAGATCAAAGTCGGGGCTATCAACCCTCGTCCAAGGAACTCGAAATGTCGTCTTTTCTTCATCCAACCAATAAACACCATTGATTTCTTGCTTGTCGACTAACTCTCGAAGCCAGTTTGGAAAGCGCTTGCGAGAGGTATGCCTAACTGCCGTCATCACTTTGTTTCTAACGAAAAACAACTTTCGGAACTTCTGAAGTTTAACAAAAAAATTTTGAACTTTTCTTTTCGAACTAGTACTCAGCTCAACTTAAGCTAAGAGTCCCTACACCTACACTACTTAGAATAAACTTGACTTTATGAATCGTTAGAGCGAGATATGAATGAGATCTGATCCTTGAGCCAAATGAATGCCAAACTATTTGGAGAAGCTACTTTTCCAAACTACTTAAGATTCATTTTGAAGTTACGTCATCCACTAAAATATCCTAAAAGACCTCATGCTCTGAACTGGACATGCGTAAAAAAATCATCCTCTTCCGGCCACGGGTCTTTACTTTTTCTGCTTGGTACTTGCTCCGGCAGGAGCGAGACTGTACTGGATACTGTTGCTACTGCAACCAAATATTGATTTCTAGCTTTGACTTGTGCAGGAAAATTGCCGAGTGAATTTTGAAAATAATTGGGTCAGGAATGCGGACGTACATGTACACGTGACTTGTTCTGATATATCTCGTTGCTTGTTAACGTTACTACTCGGAGTAACACTTTCGTAGTGCTTACGTGTTTCGGAGAAGTCATACAAACATATTATTATTAAGGCATTAATCTGATTTGCAGACATCAAGGACCTGGCAGAGAAGAGAGAAGTAGTGGGAGTAGGAGAGGAAGAATGATGCGGTAGATATCTGAACGGAATAACTGAGATACATATGTTTTTCAGGAAAAACAACAAAAAAAAAAAAAACAAACAAAAATATAACGGATATGGCAACCCCTCGATTACCTTGTCCAAGCATATCAGAATGAAACACGTGCAAATTCCTACAACATTAAGCACTCAACTAAAAATCCTGAGACGATGTAAGGAGGGAGGGTCGACGGTCAAGTTGATGGTCAAATGAAATATATATACGCACAACAAGCTACCAAAGAATTCTCCGGCCGCCCCCTTGTAATGTTTTGATACCTGCCATGAATTATCAACGGTTTAGGAAGGTAGTTCCCACTCAAACAGCACAACTCAATAGGGAAATCTATCACTGTCCGCTTCCGTAGTCACGTGTAGTTACTAGATACATAGATAGATAGAAATATTTCGACGGTAACACAAGAACGTATTAACAGTATTAATGACAACTGATAACCTTGAGTGCAAACAGTATAACTGTGTAACTTTAGTAAAACAAAATTGTACTAATTTGTACAAAATCCTTTGTTTTCCATTGTTTAATTAGTACACTTTTGTACTAAATGCAATTTTGTGTTTCACGGATATACTGTTTGCTAGTGGTCCGTAAATTAAATCCAAAAAATTACAATATGTAAAGCCGGCGTAATTATTTATTTAAGTAATTACTTAAAACCTAAAGCGTGACCTTCATTGGACTACTACATATACTGAGTACTATGAAGCACTGGACTTCAAGTTACGCTAGCTAGCTAAGCGGGCCTTTACTCCATAAAGCTTCGATCAAGCGAACTTAAGTAAAGCTCTTCAGGCATAACGGTATTGATATCGTGACTGTGTGGCCTTTTAAAAAGGGCGGACCAACTGATTGACCCTACTACTTGGAACTGATTTGATTTTGAATTTTCCTTTACTTTTCGCTCTGCTATTTTCATTGTCTCTCTGGACGCAAAATAGATCGGCGGATAGATCTTATATAGCTCAACAAACTATTAGAAAACAAAGTTCGAAGATAATCGTTGAACGGAGACAAATCTCTACTGTTACAATATCGATGTATCATAACATTTTATCTGGCGGGGAGTTTTTTTATCGGAAACGGACCGGATCTATTAAAGTGATGATGAGCCACCCGGCGAATTTCCCGTCAACCACGGGTGTGAAATGAAAAGCATCTTTCTCCAAGTAAGCCACAGATTACTTTAAAGATTCCTAAAAATATAATACATCGGAATATCAAGAACTGTTTATTGGACCCTTAAAGATCATTCCAAGAAAGTTTCAACAGAATTACATTTTTGAGTGATTTTTGTAGTAGTTCAACCTTTATAAGTGATGCAGCTAGTAAAAGAATTTTGTCCCTGGAAACTCTGGCCAACATGTATAGCAATGATTTCAGCAAGAGGGCATAAACAAGAGAGGGAAAAAGTCTCCCTCACGCGCCATGTGAATTAACGGTCAAGTGGGACATAAGACAACGTTCGCTTCACCCTACTCCTGTGCGTGACGAGCATCACCGCCCTATATATAGGGGTCCCGCAGGGTCGACCCAGGGGTAAGTAACCAGTAACTCCAACCAGTCCCTCCCCTCCCCTCCAACAAACACACCTACTCAAAACAAAACATGACAAAAATTGCCTTAAAGATAGGATAGTTATCTCTACTGCTTCAGGAGGAACGGGATAAGATGGGGGATGTTAGAGATGGTGCAATAATTATCGGGAGGGGGGCATTACATAAAAATATTGCCAAGATAGGGGGGCTCAAAGTAAAGTCACTTAAGCATGACAATAAAAAAAGGTATTTTTAAGGTACTTACTTAAAGTAGAGGCAGGGGGATGTTATATTCAGCATAACAGGGGAGGTTGAACATTTTTTTTGGTTTAGGAGGGGGGGGCAGTCTAAGTTTTTACTAGATTACTCTGGTTTTTCGGCCCCCCCTCCTGATAATTATTGCACCATCCCTTAACCGTGGAAAATCAACCATCCAAGATCATTTCATAAGACTATAAACCTTAAAAACTATGATCAAGAATTCAAAGTCTATTTTTTACAAAATATCTGTTCCTTAGAGCATTTAGAAGAATGATGATAATGATAGTAATAAAATGATGGAAGAGAATGCTATAAAGGTTTAGGGCAAAAGCGTTGACAGCAACAGCCATGAACAAGTGTATCGAATATATTACAACCCTGACAAGCATGTAATCTGTCAACAAGAATGCTAGCTGTGATTGGCTGCTTTGTTTACTTGGACAAGTTAAACCATCTCTAGGTCATTTTTTCCGAGTAATTTACTTGACGAAACTCTTTCTCTCATTCATCTCTAGGTAGTTTAACTTGGCTTATTTCCGCCGGGAGCACGACACCTTTTAAAACACACAAAGAATATATTAGAGTGTGAATCAAAAAACCCCGGGCACCCAGAAATATCTCAGATATCGTTTATTGTTCGTTGAACAATCCGGCAGAAACGAATCTCTAACTCCAAGAAGTCAATCTGACTACAAATCATTTGGATTCGCACTGTAAATGATCACAATGGTACCTGCATGATTTCTCTAGGAAAGCGGATGAAGCGGGAATAGCTCGTCTACGATACATCCGGCATTCGGGGGACTAGAAGATACGCTGAGAGGCGGCCGGCAGTCCAATTTCCCAAAACTGATAGCTTCCAACTCTCAGGATTCTCTCAAAATTCTTTGGGTCTATGTTGTCTACCTTCACACTACTGACAGTAACACATTGTAATCATCAAGAAAATTAGTGTTATTACAGAAAATGTATTACATATGTAACTCACGAAAAAAACGTAACTATACAATGGACGGGTGTGAAAGTAGAGTCGCATGTTCCTAGAAATGACAATAATATCCTATGGGAAATGTGTCAGTTGACGTCAGATAAATATTTCTGCTCGGCACGGGGAAAAATTATAATTAAAATCATTTGTTTTTAATCGCCAAAACTCTAGAAAGTAGCCACCTCGCGGATGGCACAGATATGACGTACCAGAATGATGTCATTGTTTCTATTTCCAGGATGGAAGTAACCTTAGATCCGTCAGTACTAGTATGACGTCGCCCACTCATACTACACTTCATTAAAGATTTTAATAACTGATCTTGTGACCTTAGGTACTTGTAACCGTCAATTGAATTGCCTAATTCTCCCGGACTATTCAGACAAGTCAAGCCAACAATAAGTTGAAGTATTTTCCATGTTTTTCATTTTGCAAATTTTTTCATTGCCGCTGATTCAAGTATAATAGTCGAGACCACTTTCAAGCGGTTAATAGGCCACCAGCACGATGGCGTTTCTATGTTACTACCACTACCGTTACCAAAATGGTTCGCGAATTTTTTTCTTGTTGAAATTTGTATTTTCTCATAAAAATACTAAGACAATGGGTGCTAATGAACTGAACAAAAGAAAGTGTGCAAGGGATTCTGGTAGTGGTAGTACTGACGCTATAATGAGTGGGCTATTATACTCTAAGGACTATCCTCAAATGTACTTGAAATGCTTTAAAACAAAGTGTGGTTTAGCTGGTTTGCATCAAGTTTTATTTATTAGTATGTTACTCATAATACTATTGGCTATGAGTAAATGAGCTTGATTACTTTGTGGAAGAGTAATATAAACAAAACCAAAATATCTGGAGATTTGGCGCTTGCCTTATCAAAACCAAACTTTTTATCTAATAACGTTTTCAATGGCAGACTTTAAATCTGGAAATTTAAAGCTATATCCTAGTTCTAATGTTCGCTTTGGTATGACCTTCTGTCCTTGGAGCATGATCATTCCTCGTACAGACCCGAACACTGCATTGACCACAAAAGATGGCACTGGGAGAATGGCTGGCCGATGGAGGGCACTTGCAAGCTGGTTTGTGTAATCTCTATTTGTGGAGATCTCAGGAGCAACACCGTTGAGCACACCAGTCACGTGGTTATTCTCGATGGCGAATATCATGATATTACATATGTCCTGTACGTGGATCCACGGAAAGGCCTGGTTCCCGCTCCCCACCACACCTGTTAAATATCACACATACTGTTGGAGTTAAGTAATTAGTTAACTCGCGAAAGCAACTTGACTTCCTTCCTATATATCTAGGGGGTCAGACGCTTGGGGGGAAATGGAGGTATCTATGGTACCTATTAAAAAACCACAACGGTTTTCGTACGGCCTTGGAAGATGTTGACTTTAAAGGGGTACTACATGTAGGACCAAAAATGGAAATGCTTTGAAACTTGGTGAAACTTATCTATACGGCCTAAATAGTCGCCCTGATACATATTTCCTTCAAACTGAAAAGTTATGAATACATATTATCAATTATTTGAGCATTTAGATTGTGAACAAATGACGTCCGTTACTCAACCCTATTGTTCTTTTAGCTTATAAACCGAAATTTCTCTGTGATGTGCTTTTAATGAGGAATTTTTGGTAGAGTAGTTCTTTATAGTCATCGTTAGATTACTTTAGCTAAGAAAAAACATTTTTAAATTTTGACCGATTTTCATGCCCTAGTCAAGTTCTACGCTGATCAGTGTAATCACAGTGGTGTAATGAGGCTATAATCTTGATAATATTATATCATTCCGTTTAAAAAATATAATATGAAATTCACTGAATCCAGGCATACGATTACTCATACCCAAATAACTTCTTGCTTAGGGATTTTCATCCATAAAATTATCAAAAAAACATCAAATTACTTTACACCTTTCTAGTCTCCCACGCAGCCGATTGTAGTGTCGTCACATAACGGTACTTCCCCACAGGCCGACTGTTTGATCAGGCCCGTACTCGCGAGGACTTCCGGAAGGACATTGTAACAGTTGCTATTTCACGTTTTCGCTTTCAACTCTCTGAAACCTTTTTCTAACCACGCTCCTAAAATAGACTATTTTTGAGATGCGCGATCGAAAAAAAAAATTCAGGGGCGCGAACATGAAATCATGAAATAAGGCATTTTTGGGCAAGATCGCCTACGCTATTGACGCTGCCCGACAATGCATCAAGGTTATGTCTGCGCCTGCGATTTTTAAAATATTTTTTTGAAACTCACTCGCACATCTCGAAAATGGCCCATTGGCACATTCAACAATTATTCACCGAGGCCAACTGATTATCGTTTCATATTATCAAGTCCTCAAGCAATTATTCATCATAATTAATCAAGACATCGAATTTTAAAATGTAGATATTTTTCGTATTTTGAAAGAGGCTCGTATCAACAAAAGAATTGATTCTCGTCAAATCAGCGTGCGCGATTTTCAATAATTATGGGTAATGACACCAACAGCTAATATCCCAGTTATTTCTTACTTTTTAGCAAAAAATGATGCATAAAAACACTTTCCATAACTTTTCGCTTGATGTTTTTTAGGAAGAAGTACTTTTGATTGTATATTTATTTATATTAGAAAACAATGCTCTTTAACTTACAAAGAATAGCACTGCTATGTCAAAAGTTCATGTTTTTTTTGTTAGCATAAAAGATCTCCTTATATACTTGTTTTTCACGGAAGACGACACCGCTAAGCTAACACAGTCTGCCCCTCTTGAAAAGAAACAAAAATATTTCCTTAAACTGATGTTTTCTAAGATAACAAGATGAGCAGACAATATATACCATTAACCTTTGCAAATATGCCCTTGTCACTTGATTCTATTGTTTTTCTATAGATCTAAAACCAAAAAGGCACAGTTTGGCCAATATAAGCCCAGGGCTCATATCCAGAGGTTTATGGCAATCATGAATGACTTTCACAACCCACCTCCTACTCCAAGCCAAAATGGCCAAACTGTCTGTTGGACTATCCCTCCTTCTTTTCCCAACACCACGCCTATTCGAACAGTGACAAGTCTTGTTTTACAACTGTCAGGGAGTGTAGCACTTGTTTCCCAGTCCTTGCAGAGGCTTGTGAGTGTATCTTGGTCACTGGGTGGGGTGTCTTCTATGTATTCTGCTGTCTCACTAGGTGGGTAATAGCCTAGTATATGAAAAATATTTCAATTCTTCATGAGAGTTAAAGTACAGGGAGACAGCCAACTGATTTGATCTTCATTTTTATAAAGTTTGAATTAAGAAGCAACATAATTTAAGTCTTTAAGGCAGGACAAGGTAAGGGTAAAACATTCCTACATATGTTATAGTGTATTTCAGTCAATGATATAATTTTTAATTTCAGGGTTAATCTTCAATAACATCACATACCAACAGCAGAAGAGCTGATAAACACATCAGGAGGATTTTCTGCCGCAGCAATCTTCTCTGCAAGTAGTTTAGTTGTATCAACTCTACTCTTTCTGATATCTTCTTCATACTTTTCATTCCATCTAGAAGTTAATAGTATTTCGAGTTAACATTTGTTTTGAAACTTTAAAGTACAAGTGAGGGATTGGAATATATACAGTATCTGACTAGTACAGTGTATGCAGAACAATAAAAGTATGTGTACGGTACTCTTTTTTGGGAGGAGGGGAGGAGAGAGGGGAAAGACTTGAAATGTAGTAGACGTTGGCCAAAAGTACAGACTACAGCCTACCAGCTGCACCCTCTCTATTGTCCTTACAACTTGGCTGCTATGGAAGCATTTAAATAACCAAAAAGAGTTTCTTAAGGATGTTCTTAAGGTGTTTCTTAAAACTAAATAGATTGCTCAAATCTTGATTATACAAGGGCCAAATAAACTATGGAATATTTTTACCCATGAAATATTTGTGAATACATACAAATAACTTCTTTT
This sequence comes from Anemonia viridis, assembly GCA_900234385.1. NCBI lineage: Eukaryota > Metazoa > Cnidaria > Anthozoa > Actiniaria > Actiniidae > Anemonia > Anemonia viridis. Next base: position 16,132 of record OCZR010058435.1, read on the forward strand.
TTTTCAAGTTGAATTTGTAGACATCATGGGATATTTGGAGCTCTTTTGACACAACTTGCATAACAAAGACTTTGTCATTAAAAAACGTGATTTATCATAATATTTTCTTCAAATTTTGATCATAGACAGCTTATTTAGTACGTGAGTCTTTATTATAAATGAAAATAAAAAATGGGGTCTACGTATTTGATCTTGAGTTATAGCCGATCAAAAGTCTTTTCTCAATTAGTGTGACAGAGTTTGATCTAAACATTGGTCATGCATGCGCTGCCATGATATATTGCAGAACAGATGGACAAAAACAATGCCAGCAAATGTCTTTAAGTTTTAATCGGCATTTTTACTTGATTGAGTACTGTAGTGCTCTTCAAATTTTCAAGTGTTTTAGTTGTGGCACTTATTCAGAGGAATTTGAGGAAGTACTTGTTTGAAGTAATGCTTGTGCCACTTGATTAAGGGCAGGACTTATTTAGGGTTGGCTTAAACAAATAAATATGATATACATAAAACCAAAGTGTGACATTGATGATTTATTGTAGTAACCGGCATTGACCTGAAATTTTTCGTCTTACAACACTTAGTTTACTAATTTGACTTAAGTTGTTACACTCGTAACGCTTGCGAGTACCAAGTAACGAGTGAAAGTGAGTGCTATTGTTTTCATCTAGCTCATTAAGTCTCATTAACCACTCGCCACTGGGGAATAACGAGTAGAACGAGTACTCGCTACTTGCGAGCGGATGGTACTTTACTCGTGTCCGGTACTGTATGGCCCTGTATTTCAAAAATGGTCAACAAATTTATGCTGAATGGCCAAGTTAGATTTCATAAACTACAGAATATTTTCATTGTAGGATTCTTTGCTTGTATGTCAATGAAAACATGTCTTTAAATTCTAAGCTTCCTACCGTCTCAGAGGATTTAATATATTCTCCCCAGCTAGGTTAACAACAGCTTTACAGTCTGGCAAACCAGAAGCACTCACTTCATCCTGCAATCGGAAACACTATTACTAACATTCATAACATATAAATAGTGCAAAGCTTCATTAAATGGCACTTTTCTTGGCTGGTCACTTTGACTGCTCTTAAGATTACAGTGAGAGCAAGTCACCTTTCATCAAATGACCCTAGTTTTACATCCTGCTGGGCTCAGTGTGACATGTGAACATTGGTGGTCTCCTGTGCTTTGAGAGGTTTTCCTTGGGTTTTTCAGTTTCTCTCACTCCATAAAAACTAAAATTTCTAAATTCCAATTGGGATTTCTGTATACTGTATTATATGCCAAATGGAGTTTCAAACTCTTATCCATCCATCTATCCATCTATCCATCCAACATCCATTCTATTAAATACTCAAGTTTCGAGTTCTCTATTGCTCTGTGTTGGCCTCAATAGCATGTTATTAATATTAAACAGCCCGTGGAAATGATATGTTAGAGGAATGTATACAAATAGTCAATACAGCATTCTCGAACCCAGACCCTTCTCTGCTTCCTAACGGAAAAGAAAAAGGCTCTGGGGAAATGAATTCCAGAAGTCCCAGATTCTGTGTCATCAAAAATGTGTATGCTCTAAAATGCTCGTGAATGGACAATACAGCTGCTTTGGAATTTCACGGTTTGTGCTCTCTGAGCTGAATATTTCATGTACAACTGAGGCTAACATAGAGCAATAGAGAAATCTAAACTGGAGTATTATCCATCCATCCATTCGGCTGGCTGGCTGCCTGGACGTTTGTCTGTTTGTCCATCAATCTGAAACTATCCATCATTTATTCATTTTATCTAAATTATTTATCACAACTAGCTTATGAAAAGCCATTATTTTCAACCTGGTAGTGAACAATCAAACACTTCCTACCCAGGTTATTTTGCCAACTCCTTTTGTTCTTGATATTATCTGTACATCATACCCCTTTCTTTTAAGAGTATTTTTCAGCCTCTGACCAACAAATCCTGTGCCTCCTCCTAGAAACAAAGTATGACAGCTCTTTCTCAGTACTTTAACCAATGAAATATGTAGAGATCCACAATATAAATTCTAAAGAGACTATATCATACAAAAATCCTGCAGGTGGGGTGGATCCTTTACAGTGTAGCTAGTGCAACATGTCATCAAAGAGTGCCCCCCCTAAAAAAAATCCCATATAAAAATCTACCAATATCATTGCTTTTCAAATAAGTTTATGTTTCATTAAATGCTGTAAAGTGTAGTTTTTTTAAGTGAGTGAAGCTTATATCGTCAATTAAAACTGAAAAGTGA
>OCZR010058711.1:609-12216 GCA_900234385.1 Anemonia viridis
TTAATTATAGGATAAATTCATGGTCAGCGGTGTTGCTATAGTACCGACCGCTGGTAGTTCACGGGCTCGTGTGGGTTCCCACGTGTTCTTATTCAAAATATTTTAAAGTGTGTGATTCGTAATAGCCGCGCCAAAAAGAAAAAAAACCAGTTAAATTGGAGCCGAGAGCTCGTTGGTCTCTAGGAAACCAGCTCGAATAAAAAGAAAATGGAACAAAAAAAGATGAAAAACATGAACGTGTGTCATTTTTGATGGATTTGACTTCACAGTTTAGTCTCATCTTCGCTGGCTCCCGAAACAATCGTTTTTGAGACAATTTTTAACATTTTTTCTTGCTAGTTGAAGCTCTCCGGCAGCCAGCCGAATCTGAGCTTTTTTTTTCTCGATAATTTTCTTCCTAATCAATTCAAAAGCTCAAAACTAATTTTGCTTTCTCGCTATCAATAAGAGCAAAAGCAGTACTAGCTCAACCACATGATTTGATCTTCCTGATATAATCCTTTAGTACTAATGTTCACACCCTAACGACTCAGATAGAGATAGCTAAAATATTTTGCAGTCCGCAGTCTATATAATCAAAAAAAACCGGCCGCTCCATAATCATCAGTAACTGCCCGCCGTCTATCAACCTTCATAGGCGACCTACTTGAACAAGACATTCACAAAAAATGATAAAATCGCTTCAACAAGATGAAATTCTTTTCTCCTACCAGAAAGAGACAAAAAAATTTTCAAAAAAATGTCGAGTAAAAGTTGAGATTTTTGGTCATATAATTCAAGTTGTCGCCGGAACTCAAAACTTTGTACGTCATACGAATTATAAATAAAAGATACGAGATAAAAAAGTTGACACTAAGAAAAAGGTAAAAAAAAAGACCCTCTGTAGTTAGCCCCTGATTGAAAAGTTGCTTTTAAAAGCCTTTTTTTTGAAAAGTAAATTTGTAGCTCCTTGGGGGGATAAATCTAACCTGATCCGGCCAGTGAAAAGCGATTCGTTGGTATAAACCCCTTGAAACTCAAAAACAAACAAACAAATTATTAAAAAGATGAAAAATTCTTGGCGTTGTGAAGTAATCCATGCATAAATGACTCACTGATGCATCAAGTCTTAATTGTCAGAATAGGATCTTACAGATAGTGGCAGGCAGACTGGTTCGAGTGGTTTTCAGATCTTATTTATAAGTTTCTATATACATTGTGGAAAAATAGAATAACAATTTAGGAGTCAGAATCTTGTAAGATAGTTTAGCTATGAATCAATAAGTCGCTAAGGATTTTGAAAATGCTTCCATTGTTTCAAACGTTAAAACATCAATAGAATGTGCGTGTGAAAACTCATGGTTTTTAAGGTTGAAAAGTTGCAAAACAAAGCGAAGTTTATGTTGTATTTGAAAGTGTAAAGGCGTTAATTTCTATGGAATCTGGTGAAATGCGAAGGAATTGCTGCCGGTACTATTTTACCGTGTAGGATTAAAGACTCGAGCTAGTACACTATCGAGGATGCTTTCTAAGTGTAATAAGCTGATCTGTAGACAAATATCCAAAATCCCTGACCACAGCGTCACAATGAGAGATTTAATAACCAACTTAGAAAACCGGCCCTGTATTATCAGCACACCTTTACTCTTTATGGGTTTTCATCCGTCTTTAATTGGATCTGCCTTAATTCGAGAACGTTGAAGGGTGATGGAAGTGAAAAGTCGTAGGGGAATGTTTTACACCTGGTGCTAAAGCCTTGGATCCAATTGGCCGGCCTTTTGGCCACAGCTTGGAGTTATCACACTCTACCCAATAGTGATAGCCGATAAACCCGCCCTTAGTGACTATTATGGGTTAATCATGGACACACAGATTCTAACACCTTTGGAAATATTGAATAAACTGCTATTCTCACATGTCAATTAGCGGAATTGTTTACCTCTAGCTCCAATCAATTTACACGGTCCCGCGGGAGACCAGTATACATTTCATTGAAGAAATTTTAAAATCAACAACGCACAAGCTGATACTTCAACAAAAAGGTGCCAAGTGTTCCAGGTATCTCATTCAGCTCGAGCAAGTCAGCTCAGTAACTCGCACTGACCGACCCTTGAGAACTGAAGAAGACGTTGAGTGAAAATGTCCTTGGAACAAGACAAGTCTGAAGTTTTATCATCGCGAGCAGCGGCATTTTCAATTGCTAATCTTTTAAATGACGACTCGAAGAAGCTCTCACAAGAAACAGAATTCTATTCAACCAGGAACCAAGCTACTCTGGATCAACCAGCTTCCACCAAACGCTTCTCAAGATCGTCCATGTACCAACAGAGAGAGTTTCTCACTTCACAACAACCCTTCCAAAATCCGAAAGCTTTTACGCAAGAGAAAAGAGACGGCTATACAATCAGGAACCTCTTGGAAAATGCACAAGCCAAGATCAATGACCACGAAAATTTGAGTACCACGCGCCAACATCACACCAATATTAACACCCCAGAAAGCCGAGAAAACCCACTAAACCAACTCTCTAACTGCTATGATTTCGTCAGAAATTTTGATTTTCTGAGAAATAACTTAATATACAAGGATGTCCCAAGAATGCCACTAGGTCCACGAGAGATCCAAGTGGCTCTTCAACAGAGTGATCTATGGTGGAAGTTCTATTCCTGTGGCACAGAGATGGTGATAACAAGAACGGGAAGGTATGTGTGGGAATTAGATATTTAAGATCATTAACTCACTGTAATTACAAAGTTCATCAAAAATATTTTTCAACCACAAAGGGAGCGTTTGGTTTTGATTTCTAAAGTTTTTCCAAAGTCGATAAGTATGCATGGAGGGTAGGAAAACGAGTTGTACAAAGAGCACTAGGCTGTTTATATTGCTCCTCCTTAATTGAAAAGGGCGGTCAAAACAACAAACTATATTCATAAGTTAGTTCAACTTTCCAGCCTGTTTACACCTCTTGCTATTGAAGGCTTTTATAATTGTCATAAGTGTGAAGAAACGGCTATTGTAAGACAACGGTTCCAGTCATATTCTTCTGTTATTAGAAGAAACCCCTTTGAAAAATCCCAAGATATTTAACTTCTTTTCTACCTTTGATCTGAAAACTTAATAACGATTCACATGTTTGTGTGAAGGTCTTTGAATTTCAACACCTTTTGTAGATAACGTATACAAAACTGAAAAACAAAAGTACTTTCTCAATCTGTTGGTCTTATGGAAGTGTTTGTAGGAAATAATTGGAAATATTTTGAAATCTTTGGAAGAAATTTCGCGCGGTTCGAATTCGGACCTGAATTAATGTTCGTGTATCATATATCATTCTGGCTCGTTCATCAAATACTTGCAAACAAATCTATGAAGTGGTCAACTTTCGGTAATAATTCCCTTCTCTTTGATAATTAAGACTGACCAAGTTAAAATACTCGGTATTATTAAACAAAAAGCTTGTCTTTAATTGCTTTAAATGAAAACTGGAGAAACCTCATTCATGTCAATTTGGAGTGAAGGAAATTCCACAAAGATTCTAGAGTGTTCTTTGGACTTTCCTCAACATTCCTTGACATGCTGTTCTGCAATTTTTACCCCATATCATCGTTTACTCGTATCTCGACAAAATTCAAAGAAGGTTTTCTTTACAAAATAAACTGTTGCATTCATGTGAAAAAAATTGTCAAAAATTGTTGAAAATTCTAGGTTGTAATTAAGGAAAAAACAACAATCATGCTGCATCTTTTTCTTCTCTCATTTTTCAATCATATTTTTCTTTTTTAACCTTTTGTTAAATTCTCTGATATCATCGTTGACGAGTGAGGTTGTTTTTGATTATTTTTTCTTGGGGTTTCACGATAAAATCGTCATAATCTCAAAATCTTTTATCTTTTAGTAATTATCCTTTCAAAGTCTAGCAAGGAGTTGTTACTGGCTCACTTGACGCCTTTGTCCTAAATAAGCCCGGATTGTTTAGAACACAGGATTACACCAGATATATATATAATATCCTTCAAAATTATCTCGATTTTCGCCTCAGCACTTGTTATCCGATTTTGAAGATTTGCCCGTTGGAGAATTATTTCCATAAGGGGGGGAAATCTCGAAAGCCAGCCAACCATTATGGCAAAACTATTTTACAGATGTAAGCTCATTAAAATTCATATTTCGGAGCATTAAGTATGCGAAATTACAAACGTTGGAAGACCAATTTTAAGTCTTCACATGTGCACACAAAGGAACTCTTTGATCTCTTATCGGGAGCTAAACATCGAGTCGTCTGAGATTGATTCTAATGAACTACGATTTTCCATTCATCCCAATGGGCCTTGACAATGGCCAAGGCCTGACTGCTTGTCATTAGGTCGTTTCTGGGCCTTTTGGTGAGAGCCATTGCATAACAGAGTCGAAATGTTGACACTGTTTTTGTTATAGAAGCCTTTAGTGTTTAAGAGCGAAGTTCTAGACAGTTCGTAAAAGCTAGGGACGTTGCTGTGCCCAGACGAACTCGTTTTAAGGCGTCCAATTCATCTCGAGATCACCCATTGATGAGAGCCAAACCTGTGCGATCCACACTCGTTTTGTTTATTATACTAGGAATAATAGCAACACAAGAGTTCGTGCTACGATCACGGCAGGGCTAGACAACAGTACACCTTCTCAAGTGCACTCGTGTAACTAGAGTATCTATCAGGAGTACGTGTTGAGCCTGTTGGCTAGCAAACACACTGTGCATGGCTACCACATCTCTGTAGGGAGACTTAACTTAATAGGACAGCATAATCACGTTCTGCACTCATACGGGGGCGAGATTGAGCGCAATGTTCAAGGCATATGGGATTGTCAAAATAAACTTGAAAGGGGATTTACTGGAGATTGTCTTGCACACGTGCCCAAACCATCGCAAGGGGCGTGGTCCTTTGTCCCTTTACGTTCCCCTAATCTAGCATGTTTACAGATTGTGATAATAGCAAATTTCTTCATATGAACAAACGGCGAGCATATGCTACCGAGTGCTGTAGCTACACAAGTGCTGTCCATGCGTATGCACGGATTTTAAGAGGTCTTTCAGCCTTGCAGCTATTCGGTCGTTGCCATATAGAACCAACGCCAACGCTCTCCAGCTGCAATCAAGTGAATTATTTCGAAGCGCCATCATTGTTATTTGTTGGTTGAAAGCTTTGCTAAGTGAATCAGAGCTCATGTTCCACAACTGGTGCAGACAATAGACCAAAGCATAGAGATTAATTAAATGAGCCAAACTCCATTGAAAAAGCCCTAGGTTAGTCAGGTGTGTGGCCCAACTATCACTCTTCTCTCCCGAGAGAGTAGAATCACCGAAACACAGACTTCACGTCTGGTTATCGCGTTTGCGGCAAAGAGTCTCAGCGGTGATAGCTTATTACATATCTATTATGTTTTTCACAGGCGCATGTTCCCAACTCTATCCTTGTCATTTTTTGGTATGGACCCAAAAAAATATTACTCAATCCACGTTGACCTGGTTCCTGTTGACCGCTACAACTATACCTTCGTGAACAACTCTTGGCAAGTCAACGCCATAGCAAGTGAAGTCCACCCATCTTCATATATCCAGTCTTATCAGGCTGACGAAATTGTCCACACGGGATTGTACTGGATGAAAAACGGTGTAGACTTCAAGAAAATCAGACTTACGAACCGAAGAACGGGAGCGTTCAAAGATGGAGAGGTAAGAACAGCAACGAGAAAAGTACCCCCAGATTTTTCTTGTCGAAATTTTTCATTCTCTTCGAGTTAAGAAACAAATTCTTTTTCTATTAATTTTACTCGAGTGCTCTTATTCAAGGTCGGATTAATTAAATCTATAATTTCAGCTGTCAAAAAAATTTTAATACTTTTTGCGGCGAAAGGCTCTTTTAGGTTGGAGGACGGAAGGTTTAATGCGCATGTCTGAGATCCTCACAAAGAACCACATTCAAGCTCAAACCATGTCCTTAATTTGGCCTCGAAAAGCAACATTGAAGAGAATAGATATATCCAGTTTATTGCACGGGTTATGAGTAGTTGTCCATTTGTTTTTTAGCCACTGACAATGAAAATAAAGAGAGCAAGAAGCGACGGCAAATTGGCGTTTTTCGTCAATTTCGAGCCATACTTTCTCATTACTTATTCATAGAGCTGTTTTCATTGTCTTGGACAAGATTATTTTTCGTATCTTCTGTACCTTAATAAACCGAAAATTCTTCACAATTAGTTAGCTTCAGGGAAACGCATAGAGGTTTATCTACCTTTCTACTATCATATCTGGCATCGTATTTTGAATTTAATAGAAATATTCATAATTTTACGGCTTGGTAAATTAGTGATTTTTTGACGTATTCATGATTGAACACAACCATTCCTTTGCAGATGTAACTGAAGTTAAGCATTATTCCCAACCAACGTTTAAGAATTAAGTGCTTCGAGATAATATCACTCGACTTGAACATTTTGTGGTCGAGATCACAGTAGGACGAAAAATGAATGATGATGTTCAGATTGATAGTTTTCGGCTCAACTTGCTGTGTAATGACAATCGACAATGAAACTCATGCACATGCTACCTCATGTTGGCAAATAATTCAAATATTTCCATAGATATATCTATTAATTTCATATATTTATCATGTTTTGGTTTTCTATAGGTTACTGTACCTAATACTTTTTCGATAAGAGGGTTTTTTCGACTTGGAAAAAATACCATTGAAGTGTTGGCGCTGAAAATGAAGCCAATTTTGAAAGAGAACTGAAAAGAGGAGACAGTTTTGTGTATAAAGATTATTTTGTACTTATTTGTAGAAATAAATCAATTGGTGACAAAGTTTTCTTTGAATTTTTAGCTTCAACTGAGCCCGAACCGAAAATATCAACCACGTATTCATGTTGTCGAGGAAACAGACGACGGGACGAAGGTTTCTTGTTCAACTTACGTCTTTCCAGAAACGTCCTTCATCGCCGTCACAACGTACCAAAATGAAGAGGTAACTAGCTTCATTGAACATTGTTTGATTAAAATTTAATACTCTGATTGAAATTTTACTTATTGTGAATTCAACTCATTTTCAAAAACGTCAACCATTGTTTATTCTGTTCTTGAGTATTCCCCAAGAAGACATTTCAATTACAACTCTTTTGTATCAAAAAAAAAATTATGATCTGCTTACAAACTTTCATGACGATATAAAAGATAAATGAACTTCAATAAGTCAGTGAAAAAGCCAGCATAAAGCCAGCATAAGATTTCTTCTACTGACACTTTTATAGAATAATAGTAAACAGCATTGGGTTTGAACTCGTATTGCAATTTCTAATGCGAAAAATGTCCTTAATTATACTCAGAAATAATCAGACAAGAGCTTTTAAATACGAGGTTAAGAGTTACGCAGAAAGTTTGAATAGATATCGGCTGATAAAGTGAGAGAATTTACGGCGACAAGTTAAAAGCATTTGAGCCACTTTGTGCTAAAGTTGAATTATAAAAATCTTGATTCGATAAAGCAAAATAACAATATGCAAGAAAAGAGATTTTATCTTTAAGACCAAGAACCGAATGGTTAAATAAAAAAGTACTTATTAATTGACACAACGTGGAAGACTGGTTATTCTCCCGAGTGATGTGGTTAAAAAGTAACCCAAATGTCGTACGACCAAAACAAAAAAACGTCCTACTTAAAGATTTTATCTACAGTTTAAGTGGAAATAGAAATTAGAGTATCTATGATTGATAAAAGCTTAAAGCAGTCACTAATTGGTTATTGTCAGGTCCTTTTTCCTACTCAAGATAAAACGACTTTGTTTCAAACATTCTTAGGATACTTCACTGCTCAAGTATAATATTCAAGAACGAAAGCATTTCATAATTCATAATCATAATATATTTTCAAAATCTTCAAAATAATTTTTATCGGTTCATTATCAACTTCCCAGTTCTACTATACATTCTAATAAGATAAAATTTCGCCAGTAAAGAAGTTAATTTACGAGTTTAAGTACTCATAATTTTAATTTTACTTCAGTTATTTTTTATCTTCTTTCTCAAATTCACTTTAAACCACTCTCTATGACATTGTTGTCTTTGCTGAAAATTCTCGAAATTTCTTTCTTTTATTACTTCAAATGTATTTTCCCCGTCTCCAAAAGACTTGTTTTGTTCAAAAAAGCAAGTTTATATTCTTTTGTACTCAATATATACTTCACATTTCATTGTTATATTTTTTTATTTCAGTTGATTCAAATGAAGATCGACCACAACCCGTTCGCTAAAGGCTTCCGTGACAAAGGCGCAAGGTATGATTCAAGTAAAAATTGTTCTTACAATATTATGTTCAAGACCCTTTGTGAAACTACTACCACCACGAACGACATTGTCCTCTTGTAGCTTAATAGAGGAATTCTCTTCAAACACAATTTAAGCAGTTTTTTTTGCCATTTGATAAAAACAAACGAGTGCCCCGCTGGGCGACACTTGCTCATAACACACACTCTCGTATGAGGAAACTATCCTTTGTGATAGTATCCTTGATTAAAGAACTTCAGGACCAAGTTGTTTCATTTTGTAATAATTTTTGCGTTAATAAAACATATCCTTCCTGTTTATTTTATCTTATTTTGGCTTCTTAAATCGATATAAGAATTTCTAATATCAATTCACACACGAAACGTATCGAACAGTTTAAGAACCACTCGAAAACATTTCAACTCATAGAGTGTTGGCTAACTTTCACTCGGCTCTTCTTGCACTCGCCTAATTCCAGAAATATCTTTTACAGTGTATTTCAAACCTAATTTTGCTATTTCTCTAAACATTTATTGTTTCATCAGCACAAAGCGAAGACTCTTTCGTGACTGTTTGCTCCTGTACAATTGAAGTAGTTTTAATCAACTCCATAGCGAAGTTCGTCGCTAGTTGACCAGAAAATCAAAGAACTTCTCCTCCTTTTGTTCGAGGCCAACACCTCCGTTTACCACCAAGTCTCTTTTTCTCGACCTTCTAGAAGATTATTCTATTGTTTTTGTCGTTATTTGATAAATCATATCTTCGCTATAACCGAAAAATTCCATTAGTTGGGAAGAAGCAAGTTTAATGCAACACTTGAATGGTTTTCTCGACACTTTTTGTGCGTTTTGTTCTCTTTTATAACTTGATTTTCAATTCGTTTTTTTTCTCTCTTAAAATCTCGAGTATTAGAAATTCAAGCTAATAAATATTTTTTTCTGTTCTCCCCAAAAATGAGCGGTTGAAACTTAATCATAACAAATAAACTTGAAAATAGTTTTTTTTAAACGACAAATTAAACAACATACTCAAACGATGACAAAGAGAAAATATAATCTCTTTTTAAAAATCCAATATTGATATTTAATCTTTCAAAAAAAATTAAGTGAACCTTACATAATTCTTCGCCTGAATTAGTACATCAATAGCTTCAAAAACATTTTTAACTAAGTAATGTACATTTTACTAGATGTAAAATTTTAAGAATAATTTTGAGCTGGAAAAGGACTAGTGTCGCTACCACAGTTATTCTTTATCAGTATTGCTTTCACGCAGATGGCGATTAGAAACTGATAGTGTAGATTCATCCGTCAAAAAGTATTAACTTTTTAACAATATAAAAATGCAAAGGTAGTAATAGTCTTCATTAGTAATATATAGAATCAAAATTGTTGGTTTTTCTGTGAGCATTTCGGAACTCAATCATTCCATTAAACGAGTTAAAAAAATTGAGAAACAATTACTATTTCACGATAATTTGAATCCAAGTTTAACGTAATGTTCAATGCCTCTTTAAAAATCAAAATTAGAGAAAGGGTTAGAGTAAACCACAGAATAATTTAGAAAAAAATGAAAACGAACTTTAGTATTTTATTTCAACTGAATATGAAAGTCCCGTGTACACTGTTCAAGTGTTTTCAAACAACGTTTTTTTATATAAAAAAATGTTGAATCACACACACACAAAAAAATGAATTCGCTCTTTTACATTCAATTCTTCTTGTAAGCATAGTGATTAAGTACTTTTTGAAGATATAGAAGAATAAGGTTTTCAAAGTATAAGTGAGGTTTCTCTTACACAATTTTTAATACGTCAAGATCAGTATCACAGGAGTGAGTTACGTTTATTTAATTTAATATAATAACTTCTAAACACAGCTTATACTTTCCCGGGATCTTTTGTTCATCTTCTTTCACTCTTCTTTATACAAAGACACGTAATTAAACCATAGTTAAAAAGCTATTTGGAACAGAGTACATTCATAAACGTGTCACTGTGCGAGATGAACGAATCAAAGTTAACCGTGTTTCTGATTGTAAACACGTGTTGAGACGGCGTGTTTGAAAAATAAACTCCAACATTCAATTTGACCAGTAAAAGCCCCATTAAACTCGCAATTAAATAACCAACGTTTTACCAAGACTTGTTAAAAAAACAGAAATTTTCGCTCTGAAAGAAAAATCGTCAAAATTTATTTCAAGACGTCCATCACTTACGTTCAGTCTGACTTCATACAATATTTTTCAAAATAAAAAAGCGTTTGCATTCGATTGGCAAATCTTCAATATCTAAAGCACTAAGAGGCGGTCTTAAAATAAAGTCTTTTAGATAAGAACTCGGAAAAAAACGGCGAGTTGATCAAAAAGTCCGCTAAATGTTAAAGCATAAAAACCACGTGTTCTCAAACACAACATTGGTTAGCATCTCCCAGATTATTTGTAATTGTTGAATTCTTTACTCACAATAGTTTCCATGAATTTTATAGGACATCAATCCTTAAGTATTTAGGTCTATCAGCCTATCTTCGCGCCTAAGAAACTTGGATAATGCATTTAAGGGTGAAGTTTAATAGGAACATTGTGTTCCCGCACGCGCGTCAGTGATTATTAGCCCGAAGATTAGCTTTCCACATCACATTAAGATAACACATTCGGTTTATACAGCTAAAATCCGCCATTGTTTGTGAATTTAGCTAATTAAGACCAGCACAAGAGAGTTAAGATAAGTTTCTTCGCTCAAGTAATAAAAGAGGATTCTATTGTGACGTCGTATGACCAAGGACACTTGACAGAGTAGAAGCCCCACTTGACTTACGCTTGAAATTCACTCCCCATACGAACAAGGTATCTGCTGACGAATGTAGTTCCCATTCGCCCAGTTCTTTTTCTTCACAACGGTCTTTTAACGGCAGAGAGGCAATGGATATGAGATTGGGTCAGCTCGAGACTAGATACCAATCGTTACTCAAAACCTCACAAGTAGCGGTTACATACATCAAAAGTCGCATGTGTAGATAAGTGAAAGAAATTTTACATAAACCATTCGGGGCTATTCATTGAGGTTCGCGCGCTCCTTGCCACCTTCATTCAATATTTACGACATACAATACTCATGAAAGCTCTTTCTGTTGTATGTGTAATCCCATGAACTATATATTGAACTATACACAGCAGTGCATTTAGAGACCGTAACGCCAAAGAAGCGCATACCACTAATGAAACTACATCCTTGAGAAATGATTATGGTAATATCAAAATAATTGATCTTTTTAAACAATTTTTTTTCGCAGACGTCGATTTGTTCCCTACGATCAAAGATCATCTTGCCAGCCCTT
>OCZR010059029.1:0-14148 GCA_900234385.1 Anemonia viridis
ACAAATAACGATAAAATTACTGGTTAATAGATATTTTGAACAAAAAAAAAAGAAACATATTATTTTCCCCAACGGCAGGACACCTTGACCTTTTTTTCCCCTTATTATGATAATGAGAATGTAATAATGCCATTTGAAACTTTAAGGTAAGAAGACTGCAGGGTTACATAACAGCATGCACACTATCATTTTTCATTTTCTTGAATTCTTAAGATTCTTTTATAAATCACCCAAATCATCTTAATCCCCACCTGGTTTTCTCGTAAGGAAGCAAGGGGAGGGGTGGGTTTCCTTAGGCAGTACTATCTGTTAGCTTACCAGGATCCACATAACTGAAGTAGAGCTTGGGCACCAGTTGTCATACAGACATCAATCCATCCTTCAGGAGAGACAAGTTTGGCTAAAGCAAGTCTGCAAGAATTTATATAAAAGAACATCAACATATCCAACTTTTGTATTATTGCTAGAAAGAAAAGACGATAAAATGACAAAAAGACTGTTTTCAACTGTTTTCAAGCTAGTGATGTCCCAATGCCTTACAAATATTCAAGCTAAGTGTGGAGCTAATAACAGCCTGCTGAAGACTGGGTCCAATGGAGACATGCAGACACTGTAACTGAATGAATGCTTTACAAGTAGCATGTTTGAAGATAATCATACTAACGAGTTTATAGCCAAGAGGTATAGGAAGTGTGGAGCTAACAGCCTGAAGACTGGGTGGGACGGAGATAACTGTCTGTGTGTCCCGACACATATTGTCTCAGCAACCAGATGGGTAAAACCTGCAATGAAAAATTTGCAAAGTTTCTAGTAAATGAGAATCAGAACATCACTGGTGTTTGTTGTCATAATATAGCCGACTGGCTTACCAAGATGAGTACAAGACTGGTGATATGCAGCATCAGCATTGTTGTAGTACATCTTGGCCAACATCCAGGTGTATGGTGGGTCACTTGGCAAAAACACCTAAAAACAATGGTCTCATTGTAAGGATATAGCTGGATTGATATACAGACATGAGGGTATTAGAGCTAATTAAACAGTCTCTGGCATGACATATACTGGTATATGGATCGAGTAAACCATGGCCAGTTTAGAGCTGCATTGACTTATATTTTACATTTCCCTCTTGATTTGGATTCTATACCCCCTTTCTTTCATATAAATGATATTATTTGCACTTACTGGGTTGTCATCATGAGGATGTTGGAAGAGTTGAATAGCAATTGGCATCAACTCTTTGCTGTCATTCACAAAGAAAAGAGCAATAGGCTTGCAGAGCTGAAAACAATTCAATAATGTTTGATTTATATAATTTAAAATTGCTGCACATATTTTGTTATGTTGCAAGCCTTATTACAAAGCATTTAGCTGTCTTTGTTTATCACTGGAATGAGGCGTTTGGCATCATAGGGTCAACGAGGAATTAGTGGTTGTCACTAACAAAGAAAAATCTATATATATAAACAAAACTTATTTTGTCATTAAGCTTACTATTCGATTGGACTTGCAAACAATGTCAGACAAGATTTTCATGTTGCAAATGTATACTCTCTTGGCTTGGATGGCTTGATCAAGAGTCAGTCCATCTAGGAATGGCTCAACCATCTCTGATGTCACCATGAAGCTAAAAACAAGGCAAACAAAACCATGAACATATACAGTAAAGATAAAGTACATTTATGAGCTATTTATGAGAGAATTTCCTTAATCATTTCTTTGTACTGTACTATCTTAGATTTGTACATTCCATACATGCACACCTATATCTAAAAAGTTGTCAAAGTACTTTATTGAAAAAGGTGTACATGCATGTATAACATATAGCAAGTGTGCTTGGGGGTGCAGAGACGGGTGGAAGGGGACCCTCACTTTTCCCATACCAGTGTCTTATATTTTCTAGTCTCAGCTTCCCAACTTTTTTGGGTTGCTCTGTAGTCATTGCCCTGAATTAACAATCTCTATATCTGTATCAACAGGTTTTCAATCACTAATACAGTCAAAAGATCAAGAACATATAACTTACTTTTCAGGTAGCTCTTTGCAGAGTCTTATGAAGTTTGGGTTACATCCCTGCACTCTTTGTCTTGCAAAGGCTGTATCTTCCTTCCAGTTATAAATTCCCTGGCATGGTGGAAAATACTAAATCAGCACTTAATATATATCACATTAAAGCTCATCTATTAGACCTTTGTCTTATTATTTGTTACAAATCTTATCAAAATGATGAGCCGCCATTACATATTCAAAATCATGCATGAAATCTCATTATCATATGACCCCTACGGCCCTGCTCGCACGCCCTAATAAAACCTTTGGGAAAAGTCATGTGATGGGGGCCGGATGGGATGACCCTTCCTGCCCTACTCAAAAGCGCACACACTGTATTTATCAGTATTTTTCAGTCATTTTTGACAAAAAGAATGGTTATATGATAAAATGCTTATTGACCGAGTTAGGTCGGGACAGATGGGAAAATATTTGGCTCTCATTCATTTGTACGGACTTTGCTGAGCTTGGTCTCAGCCAAATATTTTCCCGTCTGGCCCTCCCACTCAGTCAATAAGTACATAGTCTTGTTAATATCATTACCTATGCAAAGAGAATACTTTTTATTAAAGAATAGTTGTACACTGTATAATATTTTCTAAATTCTTCAACTTCAATTTTGCTCCCCCCAGCCCCAGATATATAAACAAAGTAGACTGAATATTTATATCTCATAAATATTATGAATGCAAGTATGTTTGCTTACATATGGTTTACCCAGGCTGCCTTTGTAAACATTAGAAAAATCCTCCAGCTTTTCCCATGGATCTGAGGTGAGCTTAGTCAGCTTGCATTTAATCAGCAACTTCAACTTTGTCTGCTGAATGTTCCACTATATCAAAAGTAATAATATGAAAATATTAAAAATCTGAACATTTTTTTGAATGATTTACATCTCTTTTGTTGTGGTGATTGTCATTTTTAATGGATGGCTGACAATTATTGGTCTGACAAGTATTTTTCCAGAAGTTTCTTTGATGAAAAATTTAAGTGGAGGGGGTGAACACTGCATGGTTAATCCCTCTCTACAAATGGGAGTAAAATTATTTTCTAGAGCTAAATTGCATTAGATGGTGAGCAATATGTATTTTATAAAGCAATTTAATGCCTCTTATGACAGAAAGTAAAAGTTGTGACTTCGAATGTTGTGAAATTGATAGTTGTGGTTTTATTCAAAATAAAATGTGGTTTCATCTGAAATAACCACAACAGCTATGAAGAAATCAAAACCAACTGGAGGGCAGAAACCATGTGAAGAAAATTACAGATCTGCAGGGAATGTGTTAGCAAAACAAAACAAAAGGTTTATGGAAATGCTGGATCGAGTCATTCTTGTGATACTATGGAGATTAACACTTTAAAGGTTTCTATGACAACTTTTGGCTAAACACCACGTTGAACATTAATGGACTTTATTTTCTGAGTAAATTTATTGGAAAAAAATATTCATAAAAGATATATAAATAACATTGAACACCAAATATTTATCAACTAGGGATTATTGAAATAGGGGCAATTTTCTCCAGCTAAAAAAAGGAATCCATTGGAATATGTCAAAATATAATTGTTATTACTAATAAATGGGTGTTTTCCTTGATAGCTTGAAAACTCTGAAAAACTTGTATAGCGCTCTTACATATTATATCGATCTGAACTCGATCTTTTACATTCTAAAACATGTTAAAACATGTCACCAAATCGTCACTTGCTATGGAATATTTACACGTTTAGAAGTAACTCGATACCAACCTTATAGTCGTTGCTAAAGCTCTCATCCCTTGGACAACTTTCAACCTATATTTTAAACATGTTAGTAAGCTTATATTCCATCAGATATCTTCTGTCGGGACTGTACAACTTTTTTAATAAATGAGGGAGTTATTAATAAATCAATTCCAAATTACAATTCAACATTTATACCTGGTGATTAACAAAACAAAAACTCACGAACGATGATTATCTCGCGTGGAACCGAAATGAATATAATTTTATTAATGTAGTTATTTTGGCGTAAAAAGTAAGAGCATTTCCAATAAAAGTTTTCAAAACAAACTGTTTCTTTATATTTACTCTAATAGCTCAAATAAACTACTTCAAATACTTAGAAATTACATAACTTTTGAAGGACAAATATTGTATTCTAGTTACCTGTTTTGGGCAACCGGGAGCTTTACGCAATAGAATGTACAGTTTTCGCTTTTCTTCCAGCTCAAGTTTTCTCTGTTCGGGATGATCATCAAACTGGGGCAACATACTATCATACTTGGTCAGAATCAACTTTCGATCAGCTTTAACCCACCGATTACACGGGAAAACACACATCTCATCATCCGAGCCGTTGGAGTTGAAAAGCTGCTTAACTTTGATCCACTCTACGTACCAGTCATCCCCTAAACCAGTTTCGTCGCGCCATATTTCAATTTTTTTTAAAGGCCCAAGTGCTGATCCATTAGAAAGCTTAAATTTGTCAATGTTCCCCTTCTCGAAGTCGTCCTTCCAGCGACAATCCAGATGAAAATCCTTGGTACGGTTGCCCTCCTCGTCGATCAAGGCACAATACACGTTGGCATCCGTACCAGCTCCTTTCACATCTCCAGTTTTGACGACTACCTCATAATCTGGTGGAACACTGCTACAGTTTCCCATATTTCTTGCTTTTTAATACAGAAAGTATATATTAATTGTTGTTGTCTTATTAGTCCATCAATTTATCAGTCGCTGCTCTGCCACCGTCAATCTATAGCTACTGGAGCAGGTATTAGCGTTGAGGGAGAAATTAACCTTGAGATCTGTCTGGACTTGAAATTCCGCTGCTCTTCGGGAGTCGGCGCAATATTATCTGATCTCTTCCAGGTTCTTATTGACAGTGTTGTCTTTTCCCTTGTGCAATGGAATCCAAATCAGCTATCTAACTATCCAATGACGTCACGGGTTTACCGCCTTTTGTTCAGTGATTCCTGAGTATTTCTCACGTGTGTGTTTACTGATGTAAGTTATGAAAGCAAGTTCCGCTGACTGCACGCCGCAATTTATTTGTTATAAGAGAAAACATTGCAGCGGTTAAAAGTTGAGGAAGCTTCTTTTTAGGCATCATAACATCAATCTTTTTAGTCTTACTACAGAATACCCCGCATAATGCACACACTAATGTTATCGTTCTTATCACAAGCTCAGTTTGCAGTCGTTGAGGGGCAGTACGTTCTAGAGTTACTCCATCTTCTTCAAGTACAGTAATGAATGGAAGATAAAAGAACTGAGATATATATTGCCTTAGGTAACGAGTCACAGAATCTTTAATGTCATCTTGAAGAAGACAGTGATTTACATCATGATTAAATGTGAAACTGAAAGAGGAGAACTGAACTATGACAACGCAAGAAAATAAGACTATAAAGATGCTAAAAATGCCGATTACGACTTTCATTTTATACTCCATATAAATAGATTTAAAACCCAAGTAGGCCCTAACTGAGGATTATTGTATGTTTCCCTACTCTTACAAAGCATGCACTACTGAAATCATGACGTACGTCAGATCACTAATCTTATTGTTGGTGTCGTTGACGTTAAACAAACAAAAGGAAACAAAATACGTCAAACTACTGTTTTTGAACAACATACAGGAAAAGGAGTTGGCCATTTCCTCACTTCCAAAGTAAATCGCATTCAAACTGGCTACTTTCATTTTAGTATGCGCGTTTCATTGAGACTGCTTCCCTTCTTCTCATTCTTAGTATCACAGTATACTTGAACTTGAAGGGTTTTATATCAATATAGAAACCGTATGCCAAGAATGTTGACCTGTTCTCTTTTTGCTTTTTTATACGTTTGTCAGGTTTGATGTTTATGGAAAGTTTCTTTGTATTTCTGTTAGAACATGACAAACAAACGAAATTACCAAATGAGAGTCTGATGGTAAAGGCGATTGAGCTAGCTAAAAGCATTCAAACAGCTTTTGAATCAAAACGTCAAGAAAAAGATTAAAAGTAAGAACACAGAACCATGTTTTATTTGCCGAGCGGTATAGTATTGTTTCTTGAAGACAGTTTGATCAAGGTCATGTATTGTTAAAGCTTTCAGAAAATAGGGAATAGCATTTTCCATCAATTAACCTTGGATTTGATCCGACCTCGTAAACCACAACTCAAAGTATGGGAAAAATCTGTTGGTAGAAAATAATTTTCAAAAGCAAATTCAGAGTCTTTAAAAAGATGCATTATTTCAATACGGAATTCTGTGAATACTGAATACCTAGATTGATTTATAGATCGCTATTTTGTCAGCCCTAAATATCCACAATGACGTCATCAGGGTAACTATAGTAACATCACCAACGTTAGTAACTTTTCCGTGCGACCAGGGCCAACCAAAAAAACAATTTATTCCACATACGAATGAGTAATGTATGATTCACGTACGAACTAGCTGATCATAAACGAGCATTTACCTGATGCAGAATCTTCTCAAATTTCATATTTCATTTTTCCTTTGAACGAATATATTTTACTCTGTATGACAGTAAATATAAAATTTGAAACTTCAGGTAACCCACTTTTTATTTCATTTCTGGAATGGTAATGCTTTTATGAAATAATCTATGTTCGGTCGTATTTAATTTTTTGCGCATGCGCACACAATACCGCCACTAGATCCCTCTAATCTTAATTTTGTTATGTATCTACCTTGATGTACAATCAATCTTCATTTATAAAAACCTCTTAATATCGATATTTATGCATTTAAATTCTCAAATGGCCGAATTCAGAGAGACATACTGCATCCCACACGTGCTGCAGATTCGAAGAAATACAAGTTGTTGAAGTATCTTCCTAATTCCTTGCCTTAAACTAATGAGTAAGGAAAATAACGATCTGGGTGACGCCAGATTCTTACGAATAGTTTCGTTACTCAATTTTTGCAGGGATAGAGGTTGCCCTAGAGTGACCCGCTTACTTCTGCGGGATGCTCTTGTTGATAGCGACCTCCGCCCAATTTCAAATCGAAATTAAATATTGGATAATCAAATCACAGAAAATTCATTCTGGAAATAAAATATAATCATCCAGTGATCAGCCCAGTCATTGTTCCTGACTAAGCTGAAAACTGGACCCAAAGAAAACGGTTTCTGCCATTGGGAATGTTTTAAAAATACTAATACACGGGGTACTCAACACAGGAGGCCCAAGCTGTTAAACAAACACAAAACAAGTCGTCAGAAAACTAACATACATTTGACAGGATAGGACAAAAAAAACTTTTCATGGTTTTCTAATTTAATTAGAAAACAGTGCCAGAACAACATGACAGGCGAGTTTCAGGGTTGTCTTTTCCAATTTTTTATGCATGCAGTCAATGAGCAGCTGGACGTTCTCACATACACTGCTTTGTAACGGGTACACAGATAAATAAGTAGCAATAAAGTGAATAGTCTTTCGGCTTAGAACGACTTCATAATTAATTTCAAATTAATCTAAATATTATTGCGATTGTTTTTTATGGAAGTCCTTCAGCTCCTAGCAAATGAATGAAACATGTATCTCTAAATTTCTTCAATATGATAAACATCTGTATTTTGATCTAATTAAAAAGTATGGTTTGTGGTTTTCAGCTTAGGCTATGCTTATCCATAATTCATCATAATTCGGACCTTTCAGGAAAGGACTCCGGTTGCATGCTGTATACCAGTTAATTTTTTTTCAGTTTTAGAATTGCAGTTTTTGGAATGTGAATTGAGCAGTCTGCCGGGTTGATGACTGAGTCCCTAATAATCAAGCATTTTGTAATTAACAGCTTACAGTTTCAACAAACCAACATGCATATAGTACTTCTGTCCAGACCAGACTGAGTGACTGTGGTTGTTACGTTGGTGTATGTGTACAACAAACCTGACAATGATAATATGATCATATACTGAAAAGTGATCAGGCGCCAGCAGGTCAGCCCGTGTACAGTATATCAAGGCTAGAGAGGCGGGAGTGTCACCTCCTGTGTGTTTCTTCCCCAGTCCCCGTGCTGACAAAAATAGCTAGCTTCGATCTGCGTCGGAAAATGAAATTAGGCTTAATTTTGTCTTACAAAAATGACCAGTAGCTTCTCGTTTGTGGGATTCGAATAGACAGTCGGCGGGCAAAAAATCCTCGGTTTTGGAAAACCATATTGACATTGTCAGTTATGGCTGATCAGTTCATGATCTACATGTCTATCATGAGTATCACGTCTATCACGATCTATCACGTCTGTAAATGAATGTACCAAATACTGGAGCTTCATTATATGAGGATTATAGAAGGAGTAGATCGAGGATCACGGAGGGGGGTGGGGGTAGGGCTCTTGACCTCCTCGGGTCTGCCGGTATTTTAGATTTTTCGGTCACACTCCGAGATATATAGCAGTTTTATCAATGAGAATATCAATAAATAATAGTCAAAGTATGCCATATAATATCTAAAACAATAGCTGTTTTCATTAAGACGCTCCACCCAATCACTCCCAATCCAGCGCACAAGTCTAGAATATGATGATAAATGATGTGTCCGCGTGGCACAAAATTGACAAACAAATTGTAGTCATTTGTCTTGTCTCTGTTTTCGTACTAAGGATGGATTCTGATTGGTCGAGCAGTACCGCTTTGCTGGTCATGCGGAAATCAAGACATTAATGAACACGAGTTGACCAACCTTCTTCCGATAACATCCTTATCTCGAAATCTATTTTAGTGCTTGAAATGATTCGCCTCAACAGTCAAACTGAAAACACACAAACAGCTACTCTGACGCCCGTAAATGAAATCAGTGGGTGTGTTTGAAAAAAATTATCAACTAGTGCATCAGAAGTTAAATTTTCTAGCCGGCTTAGGATATTTGGGGTAGAGTTTGAAGAGAATCAAGGAAGATAGTGAAGTCACAGCTGGTGGGGATGTCTCAGCACGGTGATCGCTGGAAAAGATGGATAGTTTTTGAGCGTGTTTGCTACGAGTGACTGCCAAGACTGTAGTTATTCATGCAGTCACTTACTAATGAAGTTTAACACTGAGTCGTTCAACCTCTTCATTTCTAGATTCTTGTATGTTTATATTTAAGCATTTCCTTAGCATGCCGTCAGACAGGTGTGCACCAGCTGTAACCAACTAACTCGATCACCGAACCGCAACATGGCTTGCATTATCAACGAAAAAAGAACGGTTTGAAACTCAATGAAATACTGAGCAATATTTGACGGGCTGCATGACGTGTGGGATTGATTAGTGCATCTCATACCTTGCAGTCACTATGGATGATGACCACTCACTGAATGACACCTCCAACTGACTCTTATATTGATCAATATTCTTTAAGAAGTAGGGATAGGTCAGTGGTGGATATGCCCTTTGCGCTAGTTTACAACTAAATAACTGCCTTTTTTGCCGCGCAAATTTTACAGCCGGACCTGGATTGTTGTTCAGTTGATGGCTTTCTTTTCTGGCTCATGAATTAGAAAAATGGAAAAGAAAATATTCTCACATGAAACACAAAACATTGCCTTTTTAATGATATGAATATTGTAAATAAGTAGGACTGACGTCACACACCCTCACGAACTGGAACAGGTATTGGAATCCGAAGTTACTTATACGAGGGATCAGTTATTTAGAGCTGCAATGAATAGGAAACTTTTAATAAAAGTCTCTCTATCTTCTATAAAGAGGTAAAACCTATGTGTGTGTGTGTATTTATAACTACTTGTTAGACCGTTCAGTTGCCTGTTTTTGCATCCGACGAAGTGCACTGTGCTTTACATCGAAACATCCCTGAGTCGAATAGAAATGTGTTGTTTTTTGGTGGCTAAAACTGACGTACACTGATGATGAATGAGGGCAGTGCGAATACCAATAAGATTGAAACTCTTATTAATGTTTTTTCCTCCAATATTGAATCACACTGCATGCGTAAGACAAACAGGAAATCCAAACAATAGCCGATCTTTCTATTGTATGCATCAATGGGTTGTATGAATATCAATAGCTAGTTTGTTGGATTTGTTCTTAAAGAGGTCCCTGATGTGTAGAGGAATTTACTCGGTTGCTGTGCCAACCATCTTCGGTTGCTGGAAGAAGGAATTTGGAAGAATGCCAAAATCAAAGTTCTCAAACTTCAAGAACAATAATGAAGGCGTCAAGGGACTTAAAGGAGCATTTGCAGCATATAATGGCGTATTTTTCTAACCTAACTAACTAACTAATAGAAGATTCTAGATCTTTCTGGATCATTCTGTCAAGTACTCAGTAAGGCATTAGTAGGAGGAACGGAGTTTCCATAGAATTTTTTTATAAATAATAATTGAAGAAAGCACCGATTTAAACAAATCTTAGGGCTTCTTACACCTAAGCTTAATCCAGATGATCAGTTGGTGTTGATCCATCCAGCAATAAAATTTGTTTATGTAGACTTTTTCCATGGAGAAATATCCTTTTCTAGTAGCTCGTCTATATCTGATAGTGACCCATGGTGTTCAGGTGTTCGTGGATTTGTGCACCCTTTTTGTACTAAGCTGATTCGGCATTCCCTTTAAGACGTATCCATGTTAGGCAAACGTTCTGCATAGTAGCAAAGCTCATGTAGGCTGCGTGAGGGAGAGGAAACTAACTGGAGTACAAGATACCCCTTGCAGCACCTGAGTGCATGTAGTCAGTACTAATTCAGTGTCGATATGACTGATGGTCTTTGGACGATATTTAACCACACACACTTTGACGTCTGCCACTTTGAACAGTACATGACCAAGGGCCAAACTATTGTATATTTCCATTGGATGGCTAAGTCAATAAATTTTGATCCTCTCAGTATCCACGTGCATAGCATAGTAGTCCAGAATCATCGTCCTATCAGAATCCAGTCAGACCAAAAGGTGCAGTGAACCGACTCAGCGTTTGTTCATTAGTAATTATACCAAGTAGTTGAAGCGGGACGGTTCTCGGTTGGTACTATACAGTACAGTGTGCTAACGAAGCCTGCATCCCAACAACCCCCGCCATCTAACAGCCACATGGACCTAGGAATAAAGCGCGCTTATAGCGAAAGCGAAGACGAAGAAGGGTACAGCTCGGAGAGGTAGGCCGCAAGCCGTCTCAGACAAATGATCTACTGGCATTAATTCGGTGGAATTTCATGAAATCTCATGTATAATTGACATTAATCCTTAGGTGTTTAGAAGGAGAAGATGACGAAACGACAGCACGAAAGCGAAGGCGAGGGGTAAGTAAGCATTATTCACACACCACCAGTCGCGATCCACGATATCCTCATTTCAATAAAATGCAAGTAACTTTTATTTTCTACTTCAGCTGATCGAGAAAAAAAGAAGAGATCGAATAAACAGCTGTTTAACGGAGTTGCGTCGTCTCGTTCCTGCAGCAGTAGACAAACAGGTGATCATATATATATATATCCTGCTCAAATCACCTTGTACAACAATATTTACATTATCCGGTTTCTTTTTCAGGGTTCGACAAAATTGGAGAAAGCTGAGATACTTCAACTGACAGTGGAACACTTGAAGAACGTTCGAAACCTTGCCAAACGAGAAACAGGTAAAAAAACACAAACAAACCACCGGGAGCCATAACACATTTGAACAATTCTTTGGTAGGGCTAGTGTGACTTAATTAACGTGACTTCACCGGACTTTAAAATATGACAATATAGTTGGACACCAAAAAGTTGGTTGTTGTTCACTCAAGATCTAGACGCTATAGCCGTAAACATTTCATGGTATACTTAGATAACAGAATATTACTGGGTCAGACCATTCTAATGCTAGCTCAGCCGTACGCCAGCAAGGTGCTCTCAACACTTTGAATAGCATATTCGAATCAGTTAGACACGAATGAATTAACAAGGGTTTATCTATAATCTTTTAGAACAAACAACATTTGATTAGCATATTTTGATAAGGATCTGGGTCAAAAGAAACCAATATTATTGTCATACCTCAAACCAAGCCTACACTGAAGCCTAGCCACAAAAATACTTACCAACTTTGGACTTACTTTCACTTACTCAAACTATAGTTAACTATGCTCAAACTCAATCCCAGATAATACCTTGGGCCATTCCTTGAGTTACGTCTATGGGAAACCATTCTAAACACGAAACAAATTGATTCTAAGTTCTTGGGGGGGAGGGGAGGGTGAAGAGAAGGGAGATAGAGGCAACAGTAAATATTTCTCTGTACACATTTTACCGAATGTATTGCCACTAGCTTTGTGGTGTGCTGCTCACTGGTTTATTTCATTTTTTCTTTTACAAATTAGAGTTCAATAACAACAACGACAACAATAACAATAATAATAATAATAATGATAATTATTAACCTAAATTCCAATTTACTGGAGTTATTCTGTAGATTTAAGTTCGGCCACGATAACGACAGTTTCAGGGATGAGTGCGGGTCCCGGGATGAGTTCGGGTCAAGGGATCAGTGTTCGGGTCCCGGGATCAGTTCGGGTCGTGTACAGCCTCACGATGTTCTTTTCTGTTTTCATTGCAGCTTCCATCGAGGGTGCGGAGTATCGAGCAGCAGGATTCAGAGAATGTTTGTCCGAAGTATCTCGTTACATGCAGAATTTTCGAGATCCGAACTGCAAAGAAGACCAAAAAGTACAGCTTATGAGTCACCTAAATACCACTATATCACATCGCATGTATCAGTCTCGACCACCCATGCCTCCATCAGTTGTGTGGCCACGAGGGGTATCGTCCCAGGTTACTTACCATGATACAACAGCTGCACTTCCATTGGCTACAACAAAAATACGACAGGGACAACATTTGCGGCCCAACATGTTACACGAAGATCACGTTGTCAACAAGGACAAATCATGCTTGATCAAGAATCAAAACATGTTGATTCCTGACATGGGGGGTAGGTCAGTCGAACCAAGCCGATATTCCTTTACAATGTATCCCACTACACATTGCACAAGAAATGATAATCTGATGATGCGATTCCCATTTCCGCAACACAAGGATGATATGCTCAAGTCTGAGCAAATTATGCAAGGACCTGATCCCTCTATGATCAAATCTCTCTTTTGTCAGCCATTTTAAAGGACCGGCAGGACAACCAGCGTCTGCTAATGCTTCCTCTCTCTTTAACCCTTCGGCCTGGGTGTAAGGACATGACTAGCTGAAATATGCACTACTCACCACTTAATTAAATTAGAGAAATAGAGCAAACTGGTTTTGCACATTTCTCCCCATGCACAAGCACTTCACAATGATATATTATTTATAAATGCAGTAAGCTCTGACATTAAAGAAATTAAAAGTAGAGACATATATCAAATATCACGATGCACCGGCATAGTATTGCACTGAGATATCGATCAAAGAATTCTTAAATATTAAAAGTTTATTGTTCAAAGCTGCATATATATAGTTGTATTTGTGACCCTTAGGCTCCTAACTGTAATACATTAGTAGCAAGAAGTGCCCTATCAGACTAGCTGTGCGCAATGCGGTAGTTCCCTTACATATGTTCCTTCTTTGGTCTTCACCGATCCCGGAATCGTTACCTGTTGAGATACCAAATAACGTGAATCAAAACCTTTAGTTGCTTCGACGAGAGTTATCTTATGACCTCCCAGCAAATCAAGCATGAAAAAAGCACCAGAAAAATGGCACACTGCAGGGGCAGATTTAGGGGTGGTGATGAGAGTGACTAGTCACCCCCCGTTTGGGAAAGTAAAAGCTGTTTTTCTGAATCAAATTTAATTTCAAGATATAAGATTTTGTTTTCGGCTTAGCACTATTCATTTCAGTCCCCCCCTATCAAAAATCCTTTTTTTTAAATCGTTTTTGATTTGTCTCTGCTTTGTCACCCCCGTTCACTAAATCCTGGATCCGCGCTTGCACTGAGTTGCTGTTAACCACCTGGATACCTAACTCATTATCATATCTTTCTTACCCGGCAGTGATGATGCGCACTACTGTCACGCAAAGCAGATTTCTTGACTTTTTTAACTCGCTCGCTTCGCTAAAGTAGAGCGCTAATTTTACTGAAATTTTGATATTATGTCATTTGATTATCCTAGTTTTTATCAATGTACTTTATTTGTACATT
>OCZR010059097.1:1956-12870 GCA_900234385.1 Anemonia viridis
ATACTGTCAAATATATATTGAGAAATTCTAATCGAAATGATAGGAAAATCTACCCTGGTACTAGAAGTTTTCCTTTGTTTTCTTTACTCTACGAATACGAGCTGGGCCCGAAGTTTGGATTTTATTTCTGCTAATGCATGATGCTGTTTTGGTCTGTATGTTTTGGTTGAGTGCTGAAGTTACGTAAGACATTACGTAAGACATTTCAACCGGAACAACAAGTACAACTTTTAAATAAAAAATGCTGATTATATAGTAATTTCGAGTGAGAGCAGTCAATAGACTGTAACAATTTTCCAAGATGGCTCAGAGTTGACGAACGTAAAGGAAATCCGGCCCTATACAAACAGTTGGAAAACATGGCGTTGATTTTGAAATCAAATACAGGAATGAATGACGGTTATTCATTCGGATCCAATGTCTTTAGTTCCATTTGAGGCAGGCAGCATTCTTGGGAATATATATTGCGCAATATGCCTTTATCATCCTCATTTTCATCATCATCATCATCATAATTGTTGCTTTTGTTGGTGTTGTTGTAGTAGCTAGTAGTAGTAGTAGTAGTAGTACTGATAGTAGTAGTAAATATGCCAGGTAAAAAGAGCATTCTTTATGTAACTGATATTTTACTGAGGTCAAGAAAGAGAGCATTAATTTAGCCAAATTTATTCTTTTGAGATTTGCTCCTTTGGCGGGAATGAAATTGAAACGCGGAAAATAAAGCATTAAAAGTTTTATTCAAATGGTATATATTCTTGTTTATCCAAACCTGTAAGTAGCGAAAGCTTGAAAAACTCATAAATTATAAGTTTATATATATATATAGTTTTTAGAGACTACAGTCAAGCTCTCTGCGAATCCTGATCGATCGATCTTTTCGCTTTTTGCGATAGCTAGATTTTGTCGAAAAAAGTAAGAATTCGCTGCTATAGGTTAATTAAATTTTTCGATCAGAAACTCAGCCTATATATCTAGTTCATGCATTGCGATCATTTCTATTGATTCCTCTTGGCCTCGGATCGGGGGTACTCTTGCACGTTTAGAGTAGGGTGCCGCCGAAAATCGCTGAAATAGACCTCAGTTCTCCTCAGTTGTTTTAACCTTAGGCGGCCATCTTGAATTCATTGTCTTTAGTGAGAAATCATGGGATGCCGAGGGGGCAAATGCTAGAAAATTTATAGTATGCAGAGCTTTTACGGTATATCTTTAACTGTTTTTTTTCTTTAACCGGATCTGTTCCGGAATTGCGAAAATAGAAACCCTGTCCCAGAGATAACGAGCGCGCTCTTATATACCCAGCTGTTCCAGAGTAGAATCGCTGAAAACTACCATACCCTGTTTGACGTACTGCACGTACGTACCCGTATAGCGAATATAGCTAGGGCGTACCCCCGGGCTCTTGGTCAGTCTTTAGATTAAAATGTAAAGGCACTTTTAGGAACTGACGTTCAAAAATAATCCAACTTTTTAACAAGTATATCAATCACCTTTGTTGACGTGCAAAAGGTCACCTTACTGAAATCATAATAAAGTTCATCCGATTCCTGCTGTACGGTTCCATCCGGTACGTCAAAGTTTGCGGCAATGTCAAGTTCAGGTTCTCCGCAGGATCTTAAACGATTTAGCTATCGAAATGGAATATATGATATCATATTCTGCTGAACTTGAGCCGGTGTGGGACACACGCAGCTAGGAGAAATTAACAATATATTT
Source organism: Anemonia viridis (assembly GCA_900234385.1). Taxonomy (NCBI): domain Eukaryota; kingdom Metazoa; phylum Cnidaria; class Anthozoa; order Actiniaria; family Actiniidae; genus Anemonia; species Anemonia viridis. Next base: position 3,670 of record OCZR010059097.1, read on the forward strand.
CATTGCTTGTTCATTCGTGTAACGGCTTTGTACAGTCGTCAGTGTGGCTTGTGAGTACAGATCAGGACAGCTAGGTCAGGCCGGCTGATCGGAAGCGCGCAAAGCTTTTTTGTGGGTGGATATTCCAGAACCACATAGAACCAGTGCTTGTTTGGTAACTCAAGCCGAGTATATAGCTAGTCAAGTATAGGTAAGAGCTGTCACAACATAGTTCAGTCATGATTAACTACGGTCACAATCAGCTACGCTGTTACACTGGCGCAGTCGAGTCGAGCTATCTCCTCTCCTCTTCTCCCATCCTGAAAGTAATTTGCTTTGTTACAGTTTCTCAAGATCATCCGTGACTGTTGCTGACCTTCCATCGCGCCCTTTGAAAATGAAAAGAAAGATACTACATCTCCGTCTCCCATTCCCACCGACCTCCCCCGATGACTATTATTGCCGACAGTCTATAATTAAGATTCTATTGAACCTGAGCATGCAGATATAGTGTCCCGGTGTTTTTTGATAAGGGTTCAAATGTTTTGATTACCTACTAGAAGGCCCCTTCTAGGTCAGCAACTTTTTCTACGACGTACCGATGAGATTGCGGTGACCTGCTGCGGGGCGAAAAAGGGGGATATCATCCTTCCCCTCCTTCCCCTCCCCCCAGCCCACGGACCTGGCGCGTATAAACATTTCTTTCCTTAGAAGATTAGTTTTAATTGGGTATAAGATCGATGTGTAACGAGCTAACTTCGTTTTGATTTTTTCGATACAAGTTTAAGGATCAAACTGTCAAATCAAGACAAATTACTGCTTCGCGCAGGAAACCTGAAGTTCCGCGGAAAGGCTTACAACTTTCCGGCACTATTGCTAAAGGGAAAGAAATAAGTATTGTATATCATTACAGACTCTCAGCCTTAATCTATAGTATAAAAAAGAAATACCAAATGAGATACACTTCGGTATTCAGTAAAAAACATGATGTGCTGCACGACTTTTTGTATTATTTTCGGACAACTTAATACACAAATAAACGTCAGTGGATTTGACGTCATTTTAATTTATCAAAAGGATCTGGATCAAACCGAATGTCTGATTTTAACTCGAGTTCAATTTTTTTACACATTTTTTCTTGCACACTTTTCCACTTTTTCATTTATATGAAGTACAAGTACAAAAATGTATTAGAAATTATCGGATGTTACCCTTGATATTTTGAGTTTTTTAGAATTATATGGGATATCCTTCCTGATATTTTTTCAAGTTGCCTCTATCACTAGGAGTTTCTGGAGAAAATATCAGGAAGGATATCTCATAATTTCTGATGTATTTTTGATATACTTTGCCTTCGGTCGGCTTGTTCGGTGAGTCTTTCTACATACTGACTAAAATCTGTAAACTAGAGATAATTTAAAATAAAGATACTGTTTTGATCCCTATGTATCGGACAAAAACCCCGACTGATTGTTACCATTCCAATTCTGCAAACCACCTATATATATACCACATGTAAATCTACATGTTTATCCAAGTTTTTTAAAACTGACTAGGACCCTATAGCTACTAGGATCGAGGAAAATTAAATGCAGTTGTTTAAAATAGCCGGCTCGGACGATCACAACAGAACTTGAATAAGCCGGTAAAGCGAGGTCGGAACTAAGGACGGATGGACCTTTCGACTCTAGTATTACAATACGAAATAACAATGTAACCAATGTACCAGAACAACAGAGAACAAGGTCTCCGCACCTGAAAATAGGAAGTGGTAAATTCTAATTTTACCACTTTTAAAAAAATAATTTGATGGTGACACACGTGTCGATCAAAAATGATTGGTTCTGAACAATCGCCCCATGCGCCTCCCTGAGTTCATCCATGCGCGCGTAGCAGGTCTCTGGGGTTTTTCCTTTAGTTTGGCAGGTGACTTATATAACACATTATTTCATTGGTCAATTTTGAATTCCGGATGTCATGCCACTGAGTGAGCCAATGAAAAGGGTTGTAAGATCAAGTGATTTTCCGCAGCCCGTCTGTAATATTCCACCGAGTTTCATCATCAAATTATTGTTTGCTTCAGTGGTTGTGGGGCCTGTTATTCCTGAATTTACACATATATTTGGACTCTTCAGTTATACCATCATTTTAGAGCTCATCCAGAGGACCTTCAGGATTCCTGAAGCAAGATGGCTCTAAATTTAAAGGAAGAATGGGAGAAGTTTGTGGTGGAACAGCTCAGTCGGTCGTATCTGAAAGACTTCGGCAAGTTGAAGACTGACTTGGAAAGGTTCAGATTTTGCAGAAAGATTTTAAGGTACATAACATTCAATCAACAAAAATGAAGCATAAACTACTAGGTTAAGTAACTAGGTTAAAACAGGTTTGTATTGCAAGTGGGACTCGGACGTTTTTATGGAATTTTGAGCAATGTGCAAAAGTGATTGTCAAACCAAAGCTACCTTGGCCTGGGAGGCTTTATTTTGAAAGACCGAAAACCCGAACACTTGTCTCATGATTTTCTTTCGGTTTTCCTCTGTATTTCATTTTGCACTTAAAGCTTCTCTGCCATAAGCAGCTATAACCTGTAATTATCACTATTTTTTGCGGCATTACAGAGGATCGATGAGATTCTTTTTATCGAGATTTTCCAACCAAGGTTGAGCTAAACTAAGCTTATTCTCACTGCCTGATATATTCTTTAAACCTACTGAAACAACTACATTGAAATGGTTTTTCTAAGTTCTCAAAAAACGCCAGAAAACATTTCTTTGAGGATTGAAAGGGCGCTGATATTTTTGACAGCTCGGTGTTGTTGACTCAAGGATCTTGTCTTTCGTTCGAGCTCTGCCCGATTTTGCATTTTTAAAGCAACTCATTATCGTGCAAGAGGTTCCATCTCTTTAAGATATTTCAGAGATAAAGATTAATCTTTTAGTCCATTTTAAACCATTTTTAATATAACGTCAAAATTGTGCATTTTGTTATCTCACATTTTAGTTTCTGTCCATTTTACTTGTGTTATAATCCTGAAATGGTAGTCGCCCTTCAGCTGGTTAATCCTCATATCTTCACACAATTTAAAGCATGGCTAAGATTCAATTTTTTTGGCAAGATTTAAAAATAGCTTAGTACTTTGCATTGAAGTTCTTTGTATTGTCTTGTTAAATGACAAATGACCAATGACAACTATAGGGCAGGGCAATATTATTTCAAGCTCGAGTTTGTCAGGTCATGTCAAAAAACCTGCAGGTTTTTTTTGTCTTTGTCAATTATTGGACGAGCTTTCTTGAGGATATTTTCTTTATCTAATAGTTTTGTTGTGGGCAAGCTACTTGCTTGTACCACTAGCTTGTTCCTGTACTGCAAACCTTAACCTTTAGAACTACATCCAAAAATATCGCAAAGTGATCACCAGCCTATAAAATTTATTCTTTCCTTAGCTACGGCCATGGGGAATAAAAATGTGAACACAAGCATGACATAGGGCAAATGACTCTTTTTATCATTAAAAACCTTATAAGTTTAATGATTATGCTGACATTTTTGTTGGTAAAAAGTGACAGGGTATAATCCTTGTTCTTGCAGTATTTTGTTGACAAAATGCTGCTTTATATATTGCTGTTGCTATTATGCATCAGTTTGAGCTTCTTATGTAAACAGCATTTGAATCACAAATAATTACTTGGAGGAATACAGATTATCATAGTGTTACAATCACCAATTTCCCAAGTCTTAATTTGAATCAAAAATATTCCCTTGCTAAAGATTGGTTTGTTGAACTTTTTTCACTCTGATGTGCTATTTATATTTTTAAGCAAAAGTGATCCAATTAAATAAATAATAAACAAGTTCTGCTTGCTTGTATCTTTGCTTTAATCTATGCAATAAATATTTGTCACCCCTGAGTATTAAAGCAGGTGCCAGCCTGCTGGCATTATTTGAAGGTTGCAATTATTTGAATACATATAAATAACTTTTGCAGATAAAAATAAAACCATTACCTGATACTTGCTTCGAAGTTGTGTTTTGAAAGTACCTTGTCTATATAAAGATTTTTAAACGTTAAAATGTTGGAATCTGCTTCAAAAGATATTTATCAATATTTTGCGCTATATACAGTACTAATACATGTATGGAGGTAATGTGAGGTTGAGAAATAATATGAAGCAATTAAGACCTAAAACAAGCAAAGCTCTGTTCTGTCTTATTCTTTCAGTTTCCGGTCTTTCATTTTAAAAAAATTTAAACCCCTTTATTTTGGGTGGATTGAAATAAAATGTGTGAAAGGGGGAAGACTATAAGTGTTGAGACAAGTTGCAAAGGTGTATTAGAATGGGTATCAACTTAAAGGTGTATTACTGGTAGTGATTTTGGATGTGATTCTGTACTGCACAAAAGTTAGCATGTATATTCATGGACTTTTTATCTTGTAGTAATGATCCTAGGGCCCAAGATCTTCTTCAGACTGTACAAAAGGTCTTGAACAGAAAGAGGAGTGTACCTGGGAAATCTTTTGAGAAAGTTCAACAGTTTGTTAGTGCTGGTGATGATTGTAGTGCAAAAAAGCAGTTCAGAAAGGCTATATCATACTATTCCAAGGTAAATAGAGCAGTTGTTTTAGATAGATATTATTATGTTTATGTGTGAAAGTCTTGTTTAATCAACTGCCTAGTCTTTTGAATTATTGAATTATAATTCATAACAAGCGTGCTTGTTGGATGAAGAAACAAATGGTATATTCCCTTCCTTTCTTTTCTAATTGATCAATTTGTGATTGTTGAAATATTAGAATAGATTCTAAAAGACGTTCTTTCTCACAAACAAGACACAAACAAGTTTTATGAACAGCATTAGAAATTCTCAGATAAAATTTGTATATTATGTATCTTAGATAATTACGTTTTGAAAATTCTAGTACAACACTCCAGGATTGGGGGTGTTTCTGGATTGATGCAAATACTCAATATATGTGAATATTTTGCTTTGCAAAGGCACACTGTTTAAAAAGCAATGTTTTTCTCTTTCAAATAGAGTGTCCAGTATTTTCCTTGCCAAAGAAACTGCACATCATTGGCAAAGAACAATGAACATACAAGCTTAAACTCAGAGCCAACACTTGCTGCTGTCTTGACAAGACGAGCTGAAGCTTTGTTTATGGTTGGAGAATATGAGGTAAATAAAACATTTGCATAGTGTGACAGACAAAATACAGTATTGATTGCAAATTGCTAGTAATTCCCATTGCAGCAAGAATGAATAAATCCAAGCGGAATTTCTGAATTTAAGGTTTGACAGTCAAATATATTATCTCCTTTTTTTCCCATCATTCCAGGCTTGTTTGAATGACATCCGGGAAGCATCATCATTACAGTACAATCATACACTTAGTGATCGTCTCATTAAGGTTGAAAAAGCTTGCTTGAAGAAACAAGATAGACAAGCCAGAACAAGCACAGGTAAGATCTTTCATACAGAGTCTTCTATTGAATATAAAAAGCATGCAAATTAACTCTATATGTGTATGATTATAGGTGTTTATACCAGTTATTTTATCCAATAAGTTGTTGGATGAAAAAATCATTCTCTCTTTATTAGTAGAAAAAAAGTTCTTTTCTTTCTGTAAAAAAGAAATATCTATATTTAAAAAAAATGTTATTGTTGGTTTGAATTTCAGGATCAAGCAGCAACTCGGCCATACCTGAACTTGCAGGGGGAAGACATGATAAGATTGCTAATGGGTCAAAGCTTATTGCTATCAATCGTGATGCTAAGCAGGGTAGATTTCTGCAGGTATGTATTCTGCAAAATTATACCAAAATTTCCCATATGTCAAATTAAAACTGTATTATTCCACTAACCCCCTTCCCCAGTTTTGTGATTAAAAATTTCCAGAACATGTAAATAAAATTCTTTCCTGGAGTTGTTTTGGTTTCAAGTGTTCTGGTAAAATGCTGATGCTCAAGAGAGTTTACAGAATAAGACAAGATGACATGTCTTTTTCATCTTTTAGGCATGTGACAAGATCCGTGCCGGAGATGCTCTAGTTGCTGAGAGGCCCTTTGCAGCAGTTTTACTGCCAGAAAACTCTCAGAGCTATTGTGATAACTGTTTCAAACCTCTTGTGGCACCCTATTCGTAAGTATATATATTACTGACAGTTTATAAACCATATTTTTGTCAACAACAGATGTTTGCATCAGTAACAACATCAGAAATGTAGACATCCCATCTATCAAGGACTGGATTTAAGAAGAACATTTGGTCATAATATTATAATGTTTTCAAAAGTGCATGCATTTTATTTTGTAGTGATTGAAGCGATTCGATAATTATTATGATTGTATTTGTTTATTTAGGTGTAGGAAGTGTTGTTCAGTGCTCTATTGCTCTCCTTCTTGCCGTGACAAGGCCTGGATGGAATATCATTCAGTTGAGTGTGCTCTTTTTCCTGTCTTACAAATGGTAAGTTGGTCTACAAACTCTGTAAGTGTAGTTGCAAGTTGCTCATTAGAATTTGGGTTTTCACTGCTGGCTATCAAAAATGTGATTGATAAGGTTTTTATTGATGGCAGCAAAAAAACAATTTCACAACAAGCAGTTGAAATGTTTGGGATCACAGAATGTTGAGAATATTGCAGTAACCCTTGGATGGCTTTAGCTTGTGTTCAAGGAGTTTACTTTATGTCTTCATTTTTTCTAGAAAGAACTAATTTATTAACTTTGACTGTTTTTTTGCAGTTGGACACCTTTGCACATCTTTCTCTTAGAGTATTACTGCAAGCTGGGCCTGAGCAAATACAGAGTAAGTTATTAAGCTTGTTATTAGTGACTGGGCTCCTCCATTTATAACAGGGACCTTTCTTTGTAGTGGTGTCCTCAGTGCCTTGTTTAAAAAACAGGGTTTATCAGAGAGATTGAATATATTGGCTGAATGCATTTATGTGGAGAATGGTTGAATGAAGTAACTATGTGGATGAAGTAAACTATTCAAGGGGGATATAATAGTTAAAATCGTACTAAAGCTTTTCATTAGATTGTGTGCTAGATTGAAACTTAATTTCATTCAAATCTTTTCTATATTCCTGTGTCGTAGATGTTCTCCAGGAAACATTGTGTGCAGGCATTGAGGTTGAGGTTTCTTCTAGTAACATGGACAGTTTTCCAGGCTGTACATCTAGTGGTGCATACCCTGGAGACTATAGCTCTGTTTTCTCACTTGTCACTAATTCAGACCTTCAGCCAGTCAAGGCATTATTGTCATATTCACTGGTAAGTACCCTAGAAGTTTCCAAGTCTACAAGTTATACTTTAGTATAAAAGTTAAATATTGTGTGAGGCATGCATTGTATGGTGGGTGCCTACCTGCTTCATTTGATGGAACTTCTCTGAAACACTATTACAATAAATTCTATTTTTGGCTTTTAGAATGCGGCACTTTTAATGGCATTTTTGGAAGATGCAGTATCACTACCTAAGACACAGAGATTAAGAAGTCAAGAAAAAGAAAAGAATTGCACAGATTCAGGACAAAATGAACTAGATTCTGATGATGACAGTGTAAATTCGTGTGATGCATGTGAAACCTGCGAACAGGAGAGAACAGTTGATGTACATTCTAATAAACGATCACATTCAGAATCATCTGATGATCTTGGATGCAAGGGTGGACCAATGAAAAATGTTCCCAGATGTGGAAAACTTTGTGACTCACTTGGGTTATACAATGAGGAATTTATGAACACTTTAAGTGAAGAGGTTGTGGGATCATTATTATTGCATCATCAACAACAAATGCCCTGTAATGTACATGCAATTACCATGATTGTTTCGACAAGCAGTAGTGACGAGGAAAATGATGAGGACTATAATGGCATAGCTGTTCAGGGACAGGTTATTTCACGGGAACAAAGGAGAATTGCGACTGCTATTTATTCTACAGGATCCTTACTCAATCACGCTTGTGATCCTGATGTAATAGTGAGGTAAGATTTCCAACAGATTTCGAACATTTTCATATTCTTTGGGAATGAATTCAATTTCTATTTGAAAAGTACTTTAGGTACATTACTTTACTTTAGGTACATTTTGTATGCTTGTTCTTTTTCAATTATTTTTCAATCATTCATTTTTATTTAAATTTTTTCATTTTTGTTTGATTATTGTAACTAGTAACCATCAAAACATTTGGCAAGTTGTTTCCTGTGTTTCATAGGTTTTTCTCCAGGTTCTCCATCCCCCAAAAAATCAAATTCTAAATTTCCTATTCAATCTATTGTCTGCTTTATCAAGTGGCTTGTAAAACCTGTTGCGTTTTGCCATCCACCTTGGAGTGTTAATCCATTTATATTTTTTGACAGGCATACTTGTGATTGAATGTATATAGTAACTCATCCTTCATTATTCATTCTCCTTGTAGTTTTGTTGATGGTATTCTAGTAGTAAGAGCCACACACAACATTTCTCCTGGTTCAGCAATCACTCACTGCTATGGTCCACATGCCAGCCGTATGCCCAGAGAAGAGAGACAAAAGCTGCTGTTCAAACAATACTTTTTTACTTGCCAGTGTTCTGCTTGTACCAGGTACTGCATATTTATTGATTGCTTAAATTATTTATGATAGTAGTTTATTGTCTGACTGATGTGAGCAAGGCTTTTGTTTAGTTTGGTTATCAATCTTTGATCACTTGCCTTTTTGGAGCACTGAAGGAGGGTTAAGTCTTGCATTAGGGGTATGAGTTAATACTATCAGCTCACTGGAAAAGTGACAGTCCAGCTGTAAGGAAAACTAAGAGCAAAAAGGGATGCATTTGGCTGTCTTAAAAGTCATATTTCTAGTGGAGTTCAAAGACTGAGATGGATGGCAAAAATTTGCTTTAATTTTCACATAATTATCGTGTATCCTTCAACTTTTTCCCTCTGAAGTTTTGGAAATGCATGCTTTTGTATTGGAAAAAAGTGGAGCTTGGGCTTGACTTGGCTAAGTATTGAATCACACTGTGATTGATTGGTTTGTGCAGACACCTGGTATTCTTAAACTAAATAAGGAGATACTGTATCGATGATTGTTTTATATCCTTACCTTTGACCACCTTTTCCTTATCTTCCAGGGATGAGGAGATGGAAAATAAACTGTTATGCTTTGCTGCATTTGCTTGTCAAAACTGCAAGGGTGCCATAAAGCCAAACATAGTTGATGCAACAGTAGGAAGATGTCAGAA
>OCZR010059213.1:0-10639 GCA_900234385.1 Anemonia viridis
TTCAACTATTCACCTCATGTAGAATCAATACTGAAAGTATTGTCTCATGGGTTAGGGGCACTTTAAGAACTATCATTCATTTTCGGCTTCTTACCTTGACCGAGATCCCAACTTACTCTAAGAAAACCATTTACTAATTCCACTATCACGTGGTCATCGGCAACATCAGTGAACATTACAACTCCCCGAGGTTGAGAAGTCGCAAACCGAAACACTATGTGGTTCTCCAAGGTCGATCGGCCTGGCTGGTAGGTGCCAACGTCATATGATATGTATCCACTTGCGTTGAACCACATCGAAACAGATGCTGCGGTAAAAAAAAATTAATAAATAAATAAAATAAACGATACTATTTAAGTTTGGTCAAAGTTACCCAAGAATGCATGCTCAATAATATCATTCTATAAATGGTGCAAACATTACTTTCAACCCGACTATAGTGCGAAAGATCATGGGTTCAAGCCTCGTCTGGACCAACATTCAGGGTCTTAAAGGAGCATTTAGATGAAAATCGATCATGAAAATTGGAAACGACTTGAAACTTGGTTATACTTATTTATGTGGCCCAGTAGTAAGCAACCAGCATATTTTCAAATGTTGCGGATGAAAGTTATAAATTTTTTCATCATCTAAGTTGTGAGTAAATTGTTCATATTTCACATTCTTTACAGTACAATTGGCTGTTGCTAATGATTTGCCAAAGTCAACTGTAACGTAAAGAATGTGCAATTTCAACAATACCAATGTTTTTAAATCCCACGGACTTTTAATTATGTCGTTGAATAGCTGACATGTAAACGAGGCTAAGCCTGTACAAATGAGTCTGTGGTCTTCAAAAACAGCGGTTTGCATCGAACGCGAAACTGATATATTCAACTATATATTATGTAGGCGGTTTGGCGTTCGTCCACGCTGAACCGAATAAATTTTCCACTGAAAATGAAACTTTTCGAAAACGCTCTCCAGAGCGGATAAATTTGAAAACGCCTACCAAACGTTTACACATGCTCAAGGGCGCAATCAAGTATGGTGTTTTGCGGCTCATGATCGCTGTAATGTGAACACGAAACATTTTACTAATCCGTTTTAAGTTTGCACGGAAAACTTTTGTTACGTTTTTAAAGTCGGTGAAAACTCCGTTTACAAAATAAATCCGGCGTGGTGTGCTTCCTTGGTTCTCAAAGGTATCTGTAAACGGCTAATATAGATATGGTCTCAGAAAATAAGGTCGTTAGGAATGGAAAAGCACTGCGCCCAACCTAAAGAGTCTGACTGACCAAATAGATGTATTTACATACTCTTTACTTCCTCATAAAATGTGTTTTCAAGTTACTTACGTTTGGAACAAAATAATCCTTCATAGCCACTACCGAGGCAATCGCACTCTACTCTTCCTATCTCATCAATGCACTTTCCTTGGTTTTGGCATATATTCACTTCTGGCGTTGAACACGAACTATTGCAACCGATTTCTGTTGACTCAGTGTTGATGATCTCAGCCAGTTTGGGTCTTCCTTTATTGTCAGTTATCCACAGGTCACCAAGACAACCACTGAATCTGCCAAAACAGATGGTCTATCACGTGATCTTATTTACTTAACATTAAAAAGTTGAGTTTTGGTTTTGATTTTTAGTTAGATTTAATGAATGATAAATTTATATGGATCGTTCAAGAAAGTCGCATAAAGAATTGTAACATACCTTAACATAAAGGATGTAAATTACAACCAAATTGCATCATAACAATGTCTTATACGAGTCTCGGTCATTCAACTACATATGTCCACGTTCAAAGGACTTATGATGTCACGAATTATGAAAAATCCTATTGCAATCCAACTCTTTTTTTATTCTCAGTCTGTTCGCAGACATCAAGTATGTCTTGGGCGCACTCTTATAATCTATTTGAGTTCTCTTGGACTCCAAAGTCTAATTACGTTAAGTGGCATTGCTTGTTTTCGACTCCTATTTTGATAAGATTAATTAAAAAGTGCACCCAAAGAGTCGTACCGTCTTCTCCAAATTCCTATCTATTTTATTATGGTATTCCCTGCAACATATGGAGAACAAAGGATGTAGCAAAACTAGATTAGGAGTTTGTCAGAATTATGTCACCTTGGACCCCAGAAATGCTTCTAAAAAGCAAACGTTCATTTATAATTGATGAGAAACAGCATAAATCAGTCAAAAGCAATGAATAATTAAATTATCAATCTTCGAATATTTTCATTACTTGCTAAAAGCAAGACATATTTGAACTCAGATAACGTTTGTTTTTTTGTTGTCAATCTTACTACAATCTTACTTGTAGCAACAATTTCAGCGGAGAAAAGATGCTTCAATTGTGTTTTTATGCATCTTTTCATGAATAAACGTTTTCCAAACCCTGAAGCAGTGAACATCAACTTACACTTACAATTGATTAACAAAACAATTTTGTTGCGGGAATCGTTATACACCTATTTCAAAAAACGTTGTCGGGGAGAATGGCGAACGGCGATTGTCCAGCGGAGATTGCACGAACGAAAAATATATAGTTACGCTTCTTGACTTACAAAATCGAGCCAATATTGATCACTGACTATCTTACAGTATTATTTCCCATCAATTATCAAAATCTATGGCTTCTTTCGGTCGTGCATTCACTGTTCGACAATTGACGTTCGCCGTTCTCCCCGACAACGTTTTTTGAATTAGGTGTATTTAATTAAAACTAAAATGCCTCAAGCGGAATGAATGTGGATTCTACTTGTCGTGAACCATTCTGCAGGCTTATGATAAGTGGTGGATTCGTAAACCATACCAAACACAAGAGATTTGTTAATATCAGATTATTGTGGTCTTTATTCTTGCCCAAAAGTTATTTTCTCGTTGTTTGGCAATGTCATGGAATAACCAATAATGAATGCCAAAATCTATATTTCTTCCATGAGTTAGTCAACAATAAAGAATAATTAACAATTGTCGCTTTATTACAAAATATTGCTAATTGTTGAAAACGTATTGAAAGTTGTAGTGCTTAAAGAACGAGGTTATTCCGGGCGAAAGACCCTTGGAAATAAAATTCGGAAAAGTTAATTTCCGACCTCGCTGGGAAAAAAAAATCTTATTGGGAAAGCACAACTGAATGCACGAAATCGTGATCAAAGCTCAGGATTGCCTGAATCTAAAAGGAATGGAAATTCGAATTTTTATCCTGCTTCTCTAGAAAGAAACTGATCTTCAAATAGCCACCCATGCAAAAAAATGGTTAACTTATTCAACTTACCGAGAGGTTGTTATTTCATAGAAAGTCCCAGGGAATGCCAAAAGGTTGAGATTCCTTGAAATCATCGGAGAGAAATTTGCTACGTATAAATGTCTGCCACCAGCTCTCCTGTTATACCTATGTACTTGTGGCTTACACTGTAACATCCTGGTTGTATCATCAACTGAGATACTAAAGTTATTTTGCTCGATTATAACTCGAACTCGATGCCAATGCAGGTTACTGAAGTCTCCTTTAACCAAAACCTCTTCCATACCACAGTCTCCTAATGATGATCTTAAGCGAATATCTCCATTGTAGAGAAATATGTCGATGAAGTCGTGTTTTCCATCATCTTGATAGGCAAGAAAGGCGTTTGTTTCGCTTGTTTTGAACACAAAATTCAACTCGCCCTGAAGATTCCAAGGTTCATAAGTCGTGTACGAATTCTTGTAGGTTTTAATATTTCTTAGAATCAGTTTTCCTCTCGATAACAAAACAAGGAAACTGAAATAACTCAAAAAAAATAGATTCGATACGAAATTTACCATTTTGAATTGACTTCACTGATAGTCAAAATTCACAGATTCTCGACATTGGTAAACGTTCTCCCGACCTCTACATATTGTTGTTTTTCAGGAAACAAATAATGTTGAGCCTTTCTAACTCCTTTAAATATGTTAAGCGCTAGGTAATTGTGATTTAACAAAATGTCAACGGTTTGGCCAAAAAGGAAAGATGCGTTCTTTCATTGGCCCATCCAGTTCTTGAGGTCTGTTTGAGGTCAGATCTAAATACATGCAAATATACTATGTTTTTTTTACTGTTTCATACACTGATTTGAGCATCTGTGCAAAATAACAAGCTTGTCCATCTGTTTGGCTGAAAACTCTTAATAATCAACCAGTCAACATCCTATTCCACAAGTTTCTTGATCAAATGAAGTGTCAGGAAGCATGTATGAAGTTGTTGGCATTTGGATTGCATTCCTTTGTGTTACATTTGTCATTCCCTTGAAAGCCTTCGATATCGATGTGGTCAACGTTTTCTATCTGATCTAGATCAACCCCTGTACATCTCACTCAGATATGCTATAGTTGACAAAAACATGTATAACCGTGCTGGGCAACCCCAAATTCTTGAGCTAATTTTCTATCATTCACCTTCAAGCTTTGATGAAACTTTTCGCAAAAATGCACACGTATATCCAACGATGTGAAATTAAGAATATAGTAAGATCGAATGCAGCCAATCTGGTACTTTGTTATAGTGGTGCATGCGCGCTCAGTCAACGAACAGTCATACAGATAGTGCAACTTGGTCTTCGCGGTAGCGATATCGTTTACGTCATTGTCTTTATTTTAGTAATTACTTTAGTCAATTATACACAATCATATATGTTTACTAAAAAACTACAAGCCTTAAAGTCAACTAAGGCAAATTGATTCAAAATTATCATTATGGAATTAAAATGGAACTGGAGGTGCAGATGGAAGGAAACTGGCAAGTAAGCCGAATAAAGTGGAATTTTTGTCTCTCTATCTCTCTGCTTAACGTCATTTATTTTCATTTGAAAGATTTCAGGCCCAAAGATAAGAGTCACTCACACACAAGCTAGACTTTTTGGTCGTAATCTCGGGATCCATCTTCTTTACAACTCCATTCAGACAGCACCCCGATCCTGTTTTCAGAGTATTTCAATGGTCACTTTGTCGACCTTTAAAGTGCTAGAGACATAAAATGGAGGAATTTGATCAAGTGCTGTAGGTTTAAATTGTGGACAGATGAAAAGAGTGGGGTCAAGCTAGAAAAACCTTGAAACAAAGAATTTGGGTCATGGACTGTTTTCTTGAGTTTTGATTAAATTGACATATCTTTCGTAAAATCTTTCTAGACGAAAATTAAAAATAAACGTTGCCAAGTCTTAAAAATGCAAAACTTGGTTAGTATGTTTTAATTTCTCGATAGATGAGGGGAATTCCATTGAATGAAGGCGACCGACAAAATTATGACATTTGAAGAAGGTGCAGCCGCTTTGAACGTCATTAGTTAGCTTTACAACATATTTCTCTGTGCTTTTATCAACAGCTCTTAATGTGAGACGCCAGATAACACCGATCTACGCGTTGAGCGGCCATATCAATTTAACCAGTTTCAACTTTTCTTCATGTGAAATTCATTTGGCGTAGCATCACTTTAGCTCATGAAAGATTGAATCTGAAGTTTGACTAATTCATCCTGCATGCTTGTAGTCACGATTTTTTCTTAATTTATAATATTTATCTGACGCATAGATGATTTCAAGATTCATCTATTTAATCATTACTTTTAGTACTTTTTCTTAATCAAATGCGAACCGATAGTTGTAGATTTTAATTTACAGCTGAATGTGCTTCAAAAAATCAGCAAACTATCAAACCCTTCCCTTACACCACATGTATAAAAGTATACAAATGTCAAAAGATTGGCAATAATTCAGTTTAATTCCAGAAGCTTTGCACCATCACGTGATGGTAGCCATGGCAGGAGGCAGGAACAATTGAATCTGGTCTAATTTGATTTACATGAGAAACAATTCAGGTTTCCCAAGGAAACAAGACTCGATTATTGTGCCTCCTATCATGGCTGCCATCACGTGATGGTGCAAAGCCTCTATACTCTTTCTCCCCTGAGTAGCGGCTGCTTACCCAAACAAAACATACCTTTCTTATATATTTTTTTGTGTTCAGACCATCAGATTAATGGCATTTTGTTTTGAGAACCAATCAAAATGCTTTGAACGTGTCAAAATTCGCGGGAAAATCAAACCAAGACGTTTTCGATTTGGCGCGAGTGGTTCTTGGTTTTCGGGAACTAAGCCGTGATTGGTTAATTCATTGAAAAGGAATGTTTTGTTTAGTAAACAGCTGCTAGTCAGGGGAGAAAGCAACACTGAGGCGGCTGCGAGGAAGACTACAGTATATATAGAGAAAAGAACCATGCTATTACCTATACACAATAACAATAACCGTAACAATAACCATCACCATCACCATCACCATCACCATCACCATCACCATCACCATCACCATCACCATCACAATAACCGTAACAATAACCATCATCATCACCATAACAACAACAGCAACAACAACTACAATAATAATAATAATAACAATAACATTAACCATAACAGCAACAACAACTACAATATCAATAACAATAATAATAACAATATCAGCAACAACAATAACAATAACAGCAACAACAACTACAATAACAATAACGACAGCAACAACAACTACGATAATAATAACAATAACATAAACAATAACAGCAACAACAATAACAATAACGACAGAAACAACAACTACAATAATAATAACATTAACAATAACAGCAACAACAATAACAATAACAATAACAACAACAGCAACAACAACTACAATAATAATAACAACAACAATAATAGTAACAATAACAATAACAACAGCAACAACAACTATCATAACAATAACAACAATAACTACAATAATAATAACAATAACATTAACAATAACAACAACAGCAACAACAACTACAATGATAATAACAACAACAGCAACAACAACTACAATAATAACAATAATAACAATAATATTAACAATTATAATAATAATAATAACAATAATAATGATAATAACAATAACAATAATCATTAACAATAACAATAAGATGATGGTAGTGGTATATATTGTAGTCACTCCCAAGGTTCATGGTTCAAGTCAAAAACCTAGCTAGCGGACGTCTTGACCAACAGTTACATGACTGTCTGATACGTGTATTTATGACCATGCTCGTCGGAAATCCTTAAAATGGCGACTCCTGAAACTGGCAAAAAAATTATCTCGTAGTCTTCAAAATCGCACGTTTCACCCGTAAATTCTACCAAATAACGTTAATTTACAGCAATTCAATAGAGGCTTTGCACCATCACGTGATGGCAGCCATGAAAAGAGGCAGGAACATTTGAATCTGGTCGAATCTAGTTTACATGAGGAATATAATAATTTACTTTCCTAGGAGAAAAAGACTCTATTGTAATTGTGCCTCCTATCATGGCTCCTATCATGACTGCCATCACGTGATGGTGCAAAGTCTCTACTAGTTTAAAAGGTACCAAATTAACACCTAAAAGGCTGAGGTCTACGAGCATCCTCGCGCCTTTCACATTTGGAGTACCCCTCCAGCAGAGAAATTAAGTTTGCTCAATGTTCTGTGATTTGAGTGAGTCTTGATATCTCTTACGGGACGACCACAGGTTGTAAGTCATCACTGTCAAGAAAACTCCAATGACCATCAGTACACAAACAACAAGACTGATGATCGACTGGTTTATGTAATCTTCTACTTCCCTGGACCTGTCGTAGTCCTGTTGTGCTTCCAAATCGCTTTGACTAGATTTAAGTATGGTTTCATTTCTATGGCTTGTAGAAAAGGAATTTATACATAAATCTAGAGAAGAAAATAAGTGCCATAAATACAGCAAGGACGAAAAGGAAGAGAGATTGAACGACACACATGATTATTGTCATCGTCGTCGTCCTCATCCTCATCACCGTTATTATTATATAAGAAGGAAGGGAAGAAAGGAAGGAAGGAAGGAAGCATGCAAGCAAGCAGCCAAGCAAGCAAGGACAAGAAATGGCAAGCAAGAAAGTTAAGAAGGGAGGAAGAAAAGAGGCAAATCAAAGGAAGGGATTGTCCCCTATATTATTGAAAATAGTTTTTATAGATATAGATTAATACTGAAGAAAGCAAGAAGTATAGTCGTGGAAAGGTGTATTAGTTAATCTACACTGACCTGCAATATCGTAACAGCACTTCATATTTGATTTCTCCATTTGTTTAGTCGTAATAACGCACACACCTCTCTTAATAAGAAGCTGCGCTTGATGAAGACGCTTGGATTGTCTTGCATTATTTATTGTCACCAGTCTTCCTCGGCACTCGTCTTTAGTGAGGTTGAAGTTAATGAAAACTGTTTTGAAGCTAGGTTTTCAAAAAAAAGAAAAGATGTGTTCGCAATGCTATGGAAATATAAGTTGTAAAATGTTGAATCCATTTTTTTTCTCTGAGTTTTTTTCTGTAGTTTTTAAAAACGATGTCCTTTTCTTCCTTCCTTAATAGACCTTTTTACCAATACGGCGGCCATCTTGAATTTGTAAGAAATTATGGGATACCAATGGGGCAAATGAGAAATATTTATAGAGAAAAGTATGGCGCGATTAATTTCTCCCGAATAATTTTACGGCTTTGGTGTTTCACATATGGCTACAAAAACCAGCATATTCAATTGATATATAGATTTCAAAACATAGCATAAAAACAGTTAAAAGATTTACAGTAAAAGCTCTGCATGCTATAAATTTTCTAGCATTTGCCCCCTCGGCATCCCATAATTTCTCAATAAAACAATAGAATTCAAGATGGCCGCCGTATCGGTAAAACGATCTCTTCCTTCCTTCCTTCCTTCCTTCCTTCCTTCCTTCCTTTCTTTTTTCGTTTCTTTCTTCTTAGGAGTATAGTTATTGTTTTATTACGCAACAACGTTAGTCAAAAAAGCGGTCCATGCCACTGACTTGCAATAAAAACTGAGATATTCTACCGAACTTAAACAAATTAAAAATGCCACTGTATTTGTATCTTTCCATAGGATACGAAAATATTTTATTGAAATTAGAGAATATCAAATTTAATATTTTATGATTCAAAGTTCAATCCGTTTGATATTATAACTTTTCCGTCCTTAAAATCAAGAAATGTCGCCGCATTACGTTAGGCTAGTTAGTTATAAAGTACGGGACTTCCACTGTTTCGCAGTGTCATAAAACTAAATTTTGTCTGGCTGATAATGCATGCAGTAAGCCAGAGTCTGTTTACAATAGAGCACTCCAATGATGTGTCTAACCTACTGATTTAGCACTGATTTCTCATAGTCTGGGTTTTCGTCAAATTGATATAAGGTACAGAGGGTCGCATTTGTGGTTTCCTTAGTAATTCAATCACAGTTCTATTCTACATATATGGAGATCGATTTTTTTTTCAGTTTTCTTCTTTTCTTTCAGATATATATTACCTTTCATTTGCAGAGTTTTGACTTCTGACTTTATCACTTCGACAAGACGTTTGATGACACCGGCTCACTGCCAAACCAACCTTGCATAACGCCGCAAAAATATCGCAGTCAGGGACAAGCATTCCATTTTGTGATCCTTTATCCTTGCGGCAGCACAAGTGTGTAGCGGACACAGATTTTTTTTTCTGCTTGGTTATTCCTTCTAATGTTAGGTTACTAGCATTCCGAAAACTCCACAACCACAAATGGTTCCCATGTTTGCAAATCTGGCGCCATAGACCGGCAGATGATCTAGAGGTCCCTATCTGCGTAGGATAACTAGACTCATTCCAAACTCTATCGATAGATGTCGCTAATGTCGCTTTTGTATCATTTCTGAGTGGACTGGCCGCTACACAAAATACGAAAACAATGGACAGAAAACCTGTCCAAAGATATTTACACGATCCCTGAAGAACCATGACTGAACATCTACCTGTAGCGGCCGGCGTTCCCATCAGCAAATGTATTTTAATCGGCACCCGTGGGATATTGTTTTAAGTAGGAAATTAAGTATTTTAGGTTTTGTCAATGATTCCTTGTCGTTTTAAGTGTTTTGTGGTTATGGTGTTTAGGAAATTATTCAAGTTGGACAAAAATCAATTTCAAGTCAAATTTTGCAGTAAAATTCAAAGAGCCTTAAAAATCCAATGTTTTGGAAATCAAAATCCAAAATATATATAAAAAAAAAGTTATGATTGATTTGAAAAAATATTGGTATGTATTAGTGTCGTTGTGCAAAAACGTTGTTAATAAGCAAAATATTTTTCACGTTAAATTATTTAATATTTAGTTCGGTGAATTATAGTATTAGTATATCCATATCAGAACCATTGACTCAAATTTAGGTATTTCACCAATGGCTTAAAAATGCAATTTGTATACCCCGTACTAAATTATACACAGAAGAATAATTTCTATGAATTTTTAACTGACAATGTTTATACGATCCAGGCAGTTGGAGATGTCCGCGGGGTTTTGACTTCCAATCAGTTAACAGTAAATTAAATATTTATATGTCCAAGTTATTTGTAATTTCTTGCATTTATGCCGCCGAGAAACCTAGGGTCTATATATCATATTCGTTAAATTGTGAATAAGTTTTAAAAATACGTGGCAGTGCGCCTAGATTTGCGTCCAAAAAAATGCACGTCCAGTTGATGTGGCAACATTTCAGTTTAAACCCATGGATCATATCACAAAAATTTAATTATTAGGGATGGTGCAATAATTATAAGGAGGGGGGGGGGGCGAAA
>OCZR010059213.1:11712-30019 GCA_900234385.1 Anemonia viridis
GCTCATATGGATAAGTTTCATCAGTTTTCAAGTCATTTTCATTTTAGGGGCGTTTTCGTCCAAGTGCCCCTTTAAGTGTTCTATATATTGCATGCTCGGGGTATATGCAATGTTCTGGACAAAGGAGCTCGGACTAGTAGACTTACCTAACATATATTTTATATTTTATGCGTTTTACATGCAGGTTTAATCGAAAGCGGTATTTTGGCATTGTTCATTTTTAACTCCTACCCTTTTCTGGCAGGTCTATACTTTATTGATGTTTAATTTTATAATCCTTTTTTGTTTCACGCTGACACTCGTGCTAAGGAATTATTCGACCATAGATGTTTGCCTAGCAGCAAGAGGCCACGTCGGTTTTGAAAATGCAGACCTTCGTTTCAGTAGCGAAGGAGAATCGACAAAGAGTACAGAAATATAGATTGCTTGTTGACACTCTACAATCTTTGTACTCATATCTGTTTCATGTCCTGGACCGGACAAATTAGATCTTCACCTTAAAGATAATTTATTATTACACTTGTTGCATTCTTTCTAGCAGCTTCTCACTGCTGCAACACTGTTGCAACATTTTGCTGTTGCAGAATTTCAATTGTTCTATGTGTTACTTGTTCTTTGGGTGAACTTGACGTCATGCCTTGTTACTATGGAGACGACTTCTCAATATTACTGGGTGTTCCAGCATCTCACTTATAATAGATCTGGGGGCCACGCATTGACAGATTCGATCTTTGTTAAATGGAATGGAATGCCCTTAAGGCATAGCTGAAGTTGATCCACTTTAATTTGTTGGCTTGATCATACTTTATCATATGAAGTGACGCATATCGAGGGGTGCTCATCGCGAACCGGGGTAGTACTAGTGGTAACAGGAACTGTTCTTGAAGGTGCTTCTGGCCAGGGTTGGGGCAAGTCTGACTTTGGTGTGGCCGAAGCAGTGCTAAAGGACCCACTATACCGAGTGTTCCATCGATAGACTATAAATACAGTAATAAATATTGATATTACAGCTGCGACTACTGTAATAGTAATGAGCCAGGCAGGAACTCCATGGTGCGTAGAAGAACCTTGTTGGTCTGCATAAATTATATTTGGATCGGTGCTGTTCTCAGAATCGCCCGAGGGTGGATAACTCTCTGTCAGAAAAACAAACAGAAGTCGTCACTTATTCATGACATTAATTTTCTCATGCTCAAAGGTCTTGCGACAGTCATGTTTGAGTTCCACATTCCACAAATTAAATAGCTTGTTTTCCTTTTTGCACATGAAAACTATTGCGTTGATGCAAAGTGCATGCCCTAAAAATGAGCCACATGGAAATACTCTATGGGTCGTGAGAAATAGACGTATAAATAAAACTCAAAGAAATGCATTAATTACCGTTACTTCTTGGAAATGTAGTAACACTTTCCTTTGTCACGCAATCTTCATCATCACCGCCTGGACAATCTCCTGACGACCCTATCCACGTTGGTGTTGTCGGTTTAACTGTAACGGCTGGTAGTGCAACAGTTGCCCGGATTTTAGCATCAATAACAAGTCCATGTTTTGTAAAACGTTTATCTTTTCTCTCTTTCATGACTTTATCTAATATCTTGTACTCATCAAACCGGAATTGCTGTAAATAACCACTAAAATTTCTCTTTGAATATGATTTCCCAAGCTCTGCGGTTGATGGTCCTCCGCCAAAATAAATAACGTCCTTACCGCCCTTCAAGACCAGCTTGGAGGAGGATACAGGTCCTGGGACCCGACCCTTCCTTGTCACGCGGCCATCTAGAATTAGTGTTGCGCGACGATTATTCCGTTTCACTTCCACCCAATGCCAGCGGTTGTCACTTAAGCGGCGCCCGATTCCTGCAGTAAGAACTAATTCCCCTAGAAGAAAATAATGAAATGAAAGTTTCAGAAGGAAATCTAGATCTCAAGTAAATTCGTATCCATATAATAACAATTATAAGCCTAGCATTCCTTGGGCATCCCAGCTAGCTGGATGAGATTCCCACATTTATTGAGAATTTGTACTAAAAGTAATATAACATTTGGTAGGAACCATAACCATTCATCCTACATCCTCCCCTACATTTCTCTTTCACATGTATTCCCAACCATTTTTTTTCGGATCCGTGATTAATTCTTTCCTAGCTCCGTCTCTCCATCGCTCGTACTCTCGCACGCACATGCACTTTACAAATAGACTCATAGGATGCATTGCCTACCTTTGCCAAGATCCAGCTTTAGCACAATATTCCCAGACCGTAATTCAATAACCAAAAAATGTCTCTTAACACAAGTATGCAGTATTACTCCATCTGATAGTGACGTTCGAAAGCGAAATCCAATGTAGTTTCTCGACGGTGTCTTATCCTTAGTGTCTTTACGCAGGTTGTACTTGATATAGCCTGTCCCGTTTAACCACACCGATGTAGAAGCTAAAGGGAAATAAAAAAGACTAGTAACCAAATAAATTGTTTAAAGAATGACGCGCGGAATCAAGCTTTCTAGAAACTGGCTGTTCTAACTTATTTATAAAAAAGACACAATCCTATCGACCACGATTTTTCACTGGACCCTATAAATTCCTGGTATAGTGCCTGGCCTCGTATTCTGGCATGGCTCAAGTGCTAAAGTTCATAATGCGTTCGAAAAACGAGTTGCCTTGAGAAAAAAAACTTGTTGGGAAAATCTACATCTACAACCATTTTGTTCTATTTTTAGTAATAAACTGGCAAGTATTTATAACTTTTTTTTTAATCAAACGCTTTCCAAAAACAAGGGGAGTTTTCCATTTGTCCATAAAAACTGGTTGATGCAACCGAGATCGACGACAAGAACGGTTCTAATGGAACAGTTCAAACCGATTCTATACCTGATGGTCCGCCATCTTGATGTTTTCGTCATGAACGCGCGAATCAGAGAACCGGTGTGAGGAATTCCGAGAAATTCTCAAATGGTTCAGACAATTCCAGTTAATTCGTACCAACCGTAATGGCCATACAAGCTCGAAAAGTCAGTTCCTTGTTTTTTACGGTTGGAAGTTCTGAAAAAGGTGACAGTACGGCGATTTGCATTCCAACCAAAATTATACCGTTTTTCCTGGACAAATGAAAAAACACCCAAGTTTTCTCTTCGATTCGATCGGTGTCCGATCTGACATCCAGTTTCGTACTTTCAAAATATTTCCCGCCAAAAGTCTTAAAATCATGAAAGTAACTAAGTCAGTCGATCATTTTCCAGTGACTTGAGAAACGAATGGCCAAGCTGGTAAATTTGCAGAGAAGATTTAACTGAGTTAAATCAACAATTTTCAAACGTAACAGAATAGAAACTTTTACAATATCTAACATTACTCTCTGTATGAACAGTTTTAGTCCAGTTGCTCTTCCAGTCATTCTAGTATTAAACTTAACTAGCTTAGCTTGCAAACGTGTGTAGTACGTAATCTTCTGACTTATTGGCATGAATATTAAGCCTTATCTGTGGTAAGTTAAGCTGTGCAACAGTGGTTTGCACGTTCGCATGCTACCTTCAATGAGGTTTTAATGTTTGGGAAAGCTGCGAAGGAAGCCATAGGTTTCTTTGATATTTCTTTTTCCAATATTTGATAGTTTCAATATTGTTATTTGTTTTTATTTTGCTGTATGTTTTTATTTTTTGCTTTGCAATTTTGTGAATGTTTTTGAAATTGCTTCTGTTTTGCTTTGCTTTGCAGTTTCTTTGCAATGTTATTCTTTATCTTTTCCTTCCTTCCTTCCTTTCCTTCTCTTTCTCCAATTGCTTCCTTCCCCTCTAGATATAAAGAAAAACTTAACTTGCAGCGAAATTTTACTCCCAGGGAGATTTAATTTTTCATTTCTACAATTTGTCCCAAAATCTATGTCACCGAAACCTGATTTCTTAGTTTTTACGCCAAGCAAACGGCTTACTACGAATCACACTCCACATTTACCACTAACATCAGCTGCTAGACAATGAAAAAATCCAGCATTTAACTTTAGTAATCATACAGTGAGTGATGTGATGTGGAAACCTCAGCTACGAGTGTGATGTGTAACTAGATTAAAGCTTGAATTTTCATCTCATCTCTTCAGGTCAACCAATTTCATTTTGACATCTTCATCAGAAAATATGGACCGAGGGCCAAACCAATGTGACGTTTTCAAAATTCCTCATTTTATGGGCAAGAAAATGAATCCAAAATTCTGACCGCTCGCTCAACCTCGGAACCCGCATGTTCCTGCTTCTTCGCTCAGAAACACAACGTACAAAATTGTCATTAATAAATTCATATAAATAGCCGGAGCCTTTTGTTTCTATGTTGGAAATATTGAGATGGCTGAAACTGATCAGAGTGTAAAACAATAACAGACAAATGAATATTTGATATATTTTTTCTGTTTTTTTCTTCTTTAATGAGAATTTTTTATATTATTAGCCTGCCATATGTACAAAGAAAAATACATAGAGTTAGGAATTAAGTTCGTATTCCTTTTTTTATTCGAGCATATAAGCACTAAATTGTCTTATTTTAATGTTCCACCGATGGCAAGCTTCAAGTCATTTGTGGCCGTACTGTGTGTGTGTGTGAAGTTACGGCCAAGGTCACTCGATGATTTGTATCTGAAAAAAATTCCTTTCACAAAGAACCCACGTTGAGTTTCAATGAAACCAAAACTCAAGAAGAATGGTCTTCTAGGTGTTTTTACTATGTACATTCCAAAGCAGGTCTTATGAAGTATTTACGAGTAGTTTCAGTGTGGATAAACCTACCAGATTCTCCGAGATAACGGCTGGTTGTAGTAAACAAATTCATTCATTGATTCACCGCGAATGGCGTAGTATTCATTCATGACGCCAAGGAAAGCGCTTGATGGAATATTACAAAAAAATTCCCACAAAATATGTTTATAAGATAATTAGTATCATTGTTAACGTTTTCCCCCTGCAAGCGACAAGTGCAGTAATTTTCTTTAAGAATTCAGGCAAAAATACCGTAGAAAAAAAAGCTAAAAAGTAGAATTCAAAGTGATATATGTAATGTTATGTACGCGCGAAAAGCTGCAATTTATTTAATTAAAGTATCGCTTTTAATTTTTTTTAGATTGAAAGAATACAAAGTTCAAATCTCGAAGTTTAGTAGATTTGAGTTCATAATCATTAACTCGCTTCCAATAAACCGCGAGTCCACTAAACAAGGGGAATTTCGAGTGAAATGAAGATAACTTTCATGCAGTGCTCAAACGCTTGATTTCTCTATTTATGTTGAATATTAAAAGTACGAAAATTTTGCCTAGCTAAGAATGAATCGAACCTCAAACGCAAGAACTTTGAAAAACAAACATCTTTTTGTAACTATTAATCATCAAATAACTAGGGGTTTTTTTTTTCAACCAGGGGGTAATTTATAAAATAATCATTGTCATTTATACAAACATGCAAGAAAAAAAAAACGCTTTGATGTGTCACGCATAGGAAAATTACTTTATAACGTTTTTGAATTTCGACGACATTGGAATAATCAAATAAATCCTCCACAGTGGATGGCAATAGAATTTGTTTTAACCCAAGAATAACGCTTGATATCACATGAATCGTATAATCGGCTTTTGAATATATTGAATATTTTTCTTCCACCAAGAAAGTGATATTTGTGTTGTAGGCCAGATGTGAGGTCCCCATTGTTTAAGCTTGTTCAAATTTACCTAGTGTGCATTGGAAAGCGAAAAAATTATACTAAAAAAACCGCAAACTTACCAATGACTATGAGAATGGATGCCCATTTACGGCCATTGAAATTTTCACGGGAAATCTCTATTCAAGTTACTTTATTGAAAACTCGCGAATTTTTCAGGAAAAATAAATATTTTTGAAATATAGAACTAATACTTAAATAACATTTTTTCAATGGATTTGTACAAAGATATCAAATATATCAATGTTGGGCTTGAATCATTAAAACTGATATTGGATAAATGGAAAAACTAATATACAGAAAAATGAATCTATAGTTTTTATAAAGTATTGCCTTTTTTATTTTTCTTATATTTTCACCATTTTTTTAAAAAAACGGGGAATTTTAGATTTACCTCGAGTACAATCTTGTCCCTCGTACCCAGTCTCCAAACAATCACAGTCGGTTATCTTGCTACCACATCGTTCGCCATGCTTGCACTTCATAATAAACTCGTATGGGCGAGTACATGCTCGCTTGCAGTCCGCTGTTGTACCAGAAGTGTTTTTCATAACAGCAGCTGTAAAATGCCCATAGGCATCGCTGTATTTGACTCCACTAATACAACCTACGAATCTGAGACAGCAGATAGCGTTAATTAGGATGCAATCTGCGCAATCCGTTTTGGATTGCAATCACCTTTGAGGCCTATTTGATTGATCTTCCCTTTTGGCTGTCCAACGGTTAAGCTATTTATTATTCATATAAAAATCAAGCTTTTCGAGAATCAATAATTTATGCTCCATGCTCGTTAAGGTCATTCGGATATTTTCACTATTTTTTGATATCCAACACTAACTGAAGCCCTGCAAATTTAACAGAAGCACCCACGCAATTGCATTCCAGTACACTTTTAAAGCAACCTGCCAAAGTGCAGTCCGTTCATCGTATAAAAAAGCGCGAGTATCCGTTGAATCAATCTGCTATACAAGAATAACAATTCTGCGACTTCAGACTAACACATTTGATCGCAAGCACCGTGGCTCAAATGAGCAATTTAATTTCTCTTAATAGTTCTAATTGGAAAAACCCAGTTCTATTTGTACCAGAGATGCAAGCCGCATTCGAACGAGAAGAATTCTCATTTGAAAATATTTTTGGATTTTTTTTTTTGCTTCAATTTTTGCGACCGTTGCTTTACTAGCAAGACAAGATAAGACAATAAGTCGGATATTTCAGCCATGGGTCGCAGGTGAATTGATTACCTGTTGCCGTTATAAATTTCGTAGAATGATCCTGGAAAGGCCAATGAGTTCAGCGAGATATCCAATGGCAATCCTCCAACGTACAGAGAACTCTGTGCGCTGAAAGACGAATGTTTAGCGCCACATTTTATGATCTTAGACGAATGATGGTCCACCTTGAAATGAGTGCTTTCGAACGCTCTAAACACACGTACACGGTGCCATTTGTTATCCGAAAAGTTGCCATTAATAAATTCTTGTTGTTGGTTACATTGTCCAATGTGTAGTCTCATTCTGACTCTTCCATTGATCAAGAACATATCAATGAAGTCCATACCATCAGGGTCATCTTCATATATGAGGAATCCATTCCTCTTATTTGTTTTGAACTCAAATAACAATGTTCCGTTAGTTGAAGCGTCCCAGCGTTCATATATAGCATGCGCTGTTAGCTTATTGAACCTCAAAGCAAGAATGAAGTGGCCACCGGCGAGAAGACATAGCAATAGAAAGGCTAACAACCTTTTCATGGTTCGACATCAGTTCCGACAAGTCGCCATGAGAGGCACGGAGATTATTTGCAGAAGATGTAGTATGTACGCTGAACACAGTTCGTCTTCCTTCATCGCAACAGACAGGCTTTACACCCGTTCGCCAGCACTAAAAATTGAATGCGTCATCGACAGGCCTGGCTTTCTTATCACTGGCGCCTTTGGATACGATTGGTTTCCACTGTTGGCTTATCAAGGATAAGACTTATTAGAAGCACATAAGATTCACCGCACATGCGCAAACCTGTTTCTATATCATGTACTTCAAATCACACATTCCTTTGTATAGATGTACGTGGATTTCTTGCGAACAAAAACGATCAATGAATACTGACGATTCAGCACACATCTTGATCTGCGCAACTCCACCTAGCTTTCTACTGATCAACTCAGTACAATCCACGACTATCTAAATTCATTCCCTTAAAAGCGCAAATCTTCATCTTTCCAGATGTTAGTGAAATAAAATGCGGCGCTTAGTTTTTATCGTCGAGTTATGTCTACAGTGAATGATCGCTTTCTTTCTCCTTTTCATTTGGAATTTAATACTCACCAGCTGGTAATATAGTGCGTAATCACACTGATTTCTGTTGTACGTATCGGTTGGTGTGAATGAAACATCTATTGATTGTTCTGCCATGTCTTACGCCCACGCTTTTGTCAGGTTTTCAGTCAGAGCTTCATTGTCACGACAGGGGGACCAAAATATTTGACTGCTGAGTTACTCAATGAAAATTAAACCAAACAGCCCTTTGATGGTAATTTACAGATTAATAGCCCTTAAACATCAAATAACCAAGCTACTTTCGCCGTTTTGTTATTGAACACTTTGAAACAAAACTATTATGTAGTTTTCCAATCGGTTTAAGAATAAGCATGTGGACAAATTTGAAATTATCCGTATCAACTGAACATTGCAGCCCCAAAAAATTAAGTTTAACGCAGCTCTGCAAAAATTTATTTGCATGCCTCTTTTGGGAGATTTTCCTTCCTGCTTACGTCTCATTCTTTAATAAACAGTGCGGGTACATAAATGCTTAACCAATACACCATTATGAATAAATATCGATAGAAATTCATTTGTATAGCAAAACGAAAGAACAAATACTCAAACGTGGAGAAAACATTTGGTGAATTCTACTCCGATCAGCGATAGAATCAGTCGCGGACTTTGTATACGTAAACGCCACAAATGGTCTACTAGAATGAAATTTACAAATTTAGTGTTTTGCTGTGTGTTTTATGAGAAAACCTCAAACCACGAACTTTAGTATCTTGGAGGTGATTGGCTGTTTCAATAGTGTTTGTCTCGCACTTTGACATCCACAATGCCGTGAATTAATCACATGGTTTGAAAATTGATTCTGGTTCAAAAGTGCAAAGATCTGTTGATTCATCCTTTTTAAAAACCTCGCTCAGTTATTCCTTTCAATTTGAAAAAAAAATCACTATATGAGTTTTGTGTCGAACATTACTGGGCTGTAATGGCTTATTTGTAGACGGCCATTTTCTTCAAAAAGGGTGAACAAAGCCTCCCATTTTTGCACATGTGGGTAAAACATTTCTTTACAAATTGCTTTCATTAGTCACGTGATTCCCTACAATTCTCTTTTTGTGGTTGCCGGTTCAGATTGACGGATCCTTGTTTGGCAGAACGTTGTCATTTGTGTTACTTTTTTGTACAGTGGACATGACATGTTCAGCACCCTCACGTACAGTACCGTGGGTTAACTATGCCACCCGTTTGATTTCTTTGGATGCTAAGTGTGCGTAAGGGGAGGAATTTTGATGAGTTTCGTACAACGAACTAGGGAGGGAGGGAAGCGAAGCCCACACAGTTGTGGGACAAGGGGGATGCCTAAGTGATTTGGAATGGTGTTATAATATTGACGGAGTAAGAAAATGATGATATCCACCAGGAGAAGAAAGCCTAGCCGGACAGCAGTGGCGGCACCATAGTGATTTCAAGGGGGTGACTGGTACGTACCTAGCAAGGCATCGAATAGTGTACGTTTTGCTCTTAGTATCTTGAAATTTATTCTTATCATCTTTAACGCCAAGGGGGTGAACATTCACCCGGCCATTTCAACCCCCATTTCAACCCCACTGGATCCGCCCTTGGGCAGTAACACAGTTCAGGGCATTTCCCCTTAATGCATTTCATTCCTCCGTTGGGCGGTACGGGGATACATTTGACCTGACCTGCGAGTTCACATGTATAATATAATAGCTCGTATATGTATAGTTTTCCAGCGCACTCATCCCCCGAACGCTAATTCAAAACCTGGTAATTTCACTGATATAGAGCGTTTTCAATACGTGATATATTTTTTATTTTTAAATAACAATTAGTATGAAGTATACATTATCAAGAAAAATACGTGACATTCTTTCTTGAAAACCAAAGACAAAATTAAAGGAGATCAATTAATTAAGGCAAATAAAGGAAGAAAATACTGAACAACTCAGTCCTGCATGCTGCTGAAAATGTTTAGCTTGCGGATATTTTTGCCGCTTATATATCATTCGCAATTCGGAATCAGTTAGATTAATGTCTATCGAATGTTGGCCAGTAGAAACCCTTTCTCTCTCTCATTCTCCTCATTCCTGCACCTCCCGCAATTATCCGCTTCCTTCTTCTCCATCCTCTAGATGTTCCACTCTCTAATAATCCTTCCCTTCTTTTTTCTTTCTTTCTCATCCACTTTTTCTCTCCATGGCTCTCGCTCTAGAGCTTTTAAGAATAGATAAAACTGTCATTAGATTTCTTGTCAACCTATGCCGACCCGGCAGAAACAGAAATCATATTAATAACTACTTCTAGCTTCAGGTACATTAAATTTAACAGTCTTACCCCCAACCGCTTGATCGACATCTGGATCACTATATTTAGCTGTTGCCCTTATATGATTTTTTGGGGGAAATTCATTAAGATGACTTCCATTTTTGACGCTAGGGATGTTACCATTATTGTCGTCAACATTAGCTTCACGACATCCTTCATTCTCATTGACCTTTTGTTTGTTGTGATTACCGTTGTTGCTATTAACGTCTTCGCCGTCTATATCACTCACTTCCAGTGTTGCTGGGATGTAATTTTTTGGCGGGAACTTGAAGTCTCTTGCAGTAAATATCCCTAAGACACAGCCTGCGTAGACCAAAGGCGTTCTATACCCTTGAGCCACTGCGCGCCTTGCCGCAGCTACACATTCAAGAGCAGCTGAGAATTGCGCACTCTCCATAGACCGCTGACCAGTTTTGCAGTATGTAGCGAAATCTTCACAGTTGTTTCCAACGATGTTGTAGTGACTGAAACCCTCAGTGATGCCTTTCTTTGCTCTTTGTATTACCAACTCTGGGGTGTCGCATGGTTTGGATGTGTAAGTACCTGAGGGGACAAGTACAAGACCAGTTATCCGTCAGTAAACCATGATCATGACGTAGTAAGCATAAATATATATTCTGTCAATCAAGTTGCGCTGTAGGCACGTGACGTCAAATCAGCTCATTTTGGATTTAGTAAACCATGATCATGTCGTAGTAAGCATAAATATATATATTCTGTCAATCAAGTTGTGCTGTAGGCACGTGACGTCAAATTAGCTCATTTTGGATTTGGTAAACCATGATCATGTCGTAGCGGTATGCATCAAAAATATGTTCTATCAATCATGCAAGTTGCGCTACAGATCACACTCCTTTCACGTGACGCCAAAGCAGCTCATTTAAGAGGACAAAAACAAAATAATTTTAATATCAACAACCATAGGGCGGATCAAGGTCAGAGTCATGGGCGCCATCCACAGATTGCATGCACACTTAAGTAAACTAGAGTATAGCTTGTTAGATTTTTTCGAAGCCGAGGAGGAAAACCGTAGAAAATACCCCGACATCAAGGGACGGAGACCTAACAAAAGTCTACTCGGGTGTTTTTAGCGGTCCAGCTAGGAACTGAACCCGAGAGAGAGGTGAAAAGCAAAGCAAGTGTAGTACTGCTACACGATCACCACCCTTGAATCACTAGTCTGTTGCCACAGTAACAGAGCTACATACCTTTAGCGTAGAACTTGGCCTTGTCCTCACTTATTCCATATCTATAAAGACAAAGATCCTGATCTTGATCTAGGAAGGTCTCCAAGTCAGTTTCTATCACACGGCATGTGGACGGGTCAGGATAACCTTTCTCCATGGGGGTCTGGTAATGAATCACTTTGTCGTCACCCACGTAGATACCTTCAATGCAACAATAGATGCACTTTATGACTGATTATGAACGAAAATAAACTGTGGGATTCCATTGATTTAACAATATGGAACTACGAGAAGTGGTACCACGTCAGTCAGGTATTTGTTTTACTACAATCCAGATGGAACTCGTTTTTTAAATTAAGGCAATTTAATTTACTGTGTTTTACACAAGATATCCTACAATCTTAAACCTTTCATATACCATTTACATTTAATTTGTCCAAGATTGTAACTGTTTTTACATAATACACGATGTGCCATACGATTAAGCCTCGCAACAATCAATAATGGATGTTACTTAGAAACTAACAGGGCATGCGCATATTGAGCTAAAATAGATTAACTTCAAAAGCAAGAAAAAGTACGGAAGAAAGCACGAGAAGAAGTATTTCGAAGAAATTAAGGAACGGATCGAAAAAAATAACCTCTGGGAACCAGGTCTAACAGCTTCAGCTCGGACGGTGAAAAATTAGATATGCGGTTTGATGGCTTTACAAAACCACACTGATATACCACATCAAATGTTTGAACACAATCAGATTATTACAATTGTAACAGAAATAAGTGAAATTTGCCGGACAATTGAAGTATATAAACAATTTCGAAATTTCAATTAAAGCGGGAAAACATCCTGCAGAATATAACTTTATCAAATAGTATTTCTTTTTTTTCAGTTATTTTCTTTTTTGGTTAAAAAAACAAGATGCACAACTGCATGGTAATTCGATTTTTCGACAGCTTCAATTTGTTCGGTCGTTCCATTTTGTGATTTTTTACAAGCTAATTGTTTTTTTTTTTAACATCAATTACTTTTAAAACAAGCACGTTAGTTTTAAACAAAAAATATCATTATAATATCTTTTTGAAATTTTTGCTACCGAAGTCATTGTTGTTGTATATATTTTTAACCTAATTCTGAGAACTACTCTCATCGATCGAATCTTACCGTGGTGCGAGTAGTGGATGGATCTTTGGATGAATATATGGTCTCCTGGCGAAAGCGAGACCTTTCTTTTTTCCATCCTGAGCTGAAAATCCTGTATAATTTGTACAATAGAATCATGTAGAACGACGAACTGAAAGCATTAATAACCTCTGGTTAACGCTTTGAAGCCAAAGCTGTGTACAACTAGAAAACTTAACACCAGTGGTAAAAACCACCAGTTGGATTTTAGGCTACTTGCCAAACTGTTGCCATGGAAACTTCGGCGTCTCATGAATAATTTATGACCAAAGAACAGAAAAATCACGGGAATACAACACAGTTCTTTTCGGAGTTGGATAAATAGCGTGCATTCTGTTCTACCTTTGATGTATATATGTCTACTTGGATTGTAGAATTTTATTGCTTGATTTTATATTATTTCATAAGAAAAATTAACGCCAAGATTGTTGGAGATTTCGATGACATTCTGTCTTACATTATTACCTATATTTTTCCGCCAGGCTGAGAAGTGTAAAAGCGCGTGAAAATCTAAATACATAACATGAATTTGCACTTGATTCTCATTCTCTTTTGCTAGGCGGAGGAAACTATATCGTTCCAGCAAATACAAAATAAAATAATTTAGGGACTAGTCATAAAGTATAAGGGGGGTGGGCTTGCAAAAGTAGGGGGTGGCCCATGTATTTTTGAGCTCCTAAAAGGGGTGGGTCATCAAAGAAATGGGACAACTTTTGAGGGATATTTTTCATTTTTGCCCTTGAAAATGGGGGTGGGTCATGCATTTTTTCAGCAATCGTATGGGGATGGGTCACACAAAAGTAGTCTTCCAGCTGATAGAAATTGAATACCAGCCAGACTTATCCGGTCGAGGAATGGATCTGATTAAGAATTGATCCTCATCACAAGAAAAATGATCATGCTAGCGCTAGTATTGGTACTATGACCATGGATCATAATTAAGGTTGAACACTTACTAAGTGGTAAGCTATTAAAAGTCGCAAAAATAAGATGATGGGGCGTTTGAGGACAGTTTCTCTCTCAGTTCAGTTATTTGTCTAAAGTCTGTTAATCATGCATTTAGTAACTTGGTAAAGTGAATAAGTTTAGCGAGTCTTATGTAATGGGGTTTGGTTTCTAGTAGGGAATTTGTTCAAAGCTCACAAAGCACTCTGGGAAACTGAGTTTTGGCGCAACAACGGAATCAAAGGAAATAAAAATGTTCAAAAAATAAGAAAAAATACTCTGTTATTTTCGTCTCAATACTCAAATTTCCCTAGAAAATGTCAAGAAAACGTTTTCAGTTGAATTTTAAGAAAAGCCAAAAAGCGTATAGCTATTTTAAAGGGACTCAGTTTCCCATCATGCTTTGTTCCAGAAATTCGCGTTCATGCGCATGTTCAAATTTCTATATACAAAGGTTCCTAATAGCCTCCATTTTAGACGTTTTGTGTGCTTCACCTCCCTCCCACAACAACGTTGTTGTTGTTGTTGTTGTGACTTTCCGAATTCCCTATTGTATCTAAATTGGGCTTCCTGTGGTTCTTTCCTGACTCTCCCCAGTCTCTATCTTCCATTGCTCATAACAAACAAAATGGCTGCCGTTGAAGAGGCTCAGGAAGCCTCACCAAATGAATGGTGTAAACTCATTTGTACCCATGAGGCTAGACCACCCATTGCTGTCACTAAAGAAACTTTCTCATTTGGAAGGTCCCCAGGTAATTTTTATCAAAGCTGGTTCTTAATTTGTTCGCAAATTTGTCGTGTTGAAAGTCTTTGTGAAACTCTTCACGCCTTTCAACCATGCCTTTCAACCATAAAATTTTGCAAGCCATATAAGAACGGATCTTCTTTAGTTTTAAAGTAGGAATCATTAATTTTGGATTTAAGATACATATTGGTTTTGTATATTATGTTTTTTAGTGGCCTTAATGGTCTTTAGTTACGTCTGTTGATCAAGAAATGCTGAGTTGCAAAAAAGAGGCTTTTTAATACAGCTGTAACTGCATCATATCAACTTGTTGTACAATTTATATTGTCGTGCTGTAGGTCGCAGAGTGAATGCAGCTTACACTGTATATTAGGCAGTTTTATGATGACCTTTTTGTTTTTATTTTTGGGGGTTCTTATAAAATGCTAATGATAAATATCCAATAAGAAAAGTTAAATTTATAAACAAAATGAAGTGTTTTGCACATTAACATCACAATGGCCACCTATGTTTTGCACGTGCAACATTGCTGAAGTAGAAAATACCCTTTGTAAATAACCTTGCTTGAAGTGCCTGTATCACCTCTGAGCAGACAATATTTCCAGTACAGATTCTATGTAAGGTAATTAAGTTGTACTTGGTTGACCCAAAAAAAATTACAGCTGTATATGGTTTGAGTGATGCATCTTAAAGTAAAGAATTTTTTCTTGTCTTATGCTAATGACTGTGATGTCAAAATAGTCATTTATGTTCTTTTATTGTTCCTTGCAACTGGAAACACTGGATACTATGTACAGTACAAATTAATGTATTTAGCAATACTTTTTAGTGAGAGCCATCTATTAGGTAAAAAAAAGGTTGCTTTCTAAATGTAATTTGTCTACCAGTGAAGTTTTGTATACATGTACATGTAAGATTGACTATTTTGACATCAAAGTCATTAACATATGATAAGAATAAACCTTTATAACTTCAAGATACATCACTCAAACCATATCATTTTTTATGTGGTTGCTGGACAGCTCACCTCATGTGCAAGTGTAGAATCAACACTGAAAATATTGTCAGAGGTGATATCATAGGCACTTCAATTTGTGCTCTCATTAGCCATTGATTGCAATCTCTAAACCACGTAGAAAGTGAGTCGACTCCTAACAGTTATTTCTATCAATCTTTTTTGCTATTTAGCATGTGATATGAGTTTTGTTGGGTGTAAGTTCATGTCAGGAAATCATTGTTTCATAATGAGAGACAGCGAGGGGAAAGCATGGTTGCATGACACAAGGTAAAAATTTCTTTCTTTAGTTTGTAAATGAAACAGCATTTCCGTGATGCATTAAATAGAACATTCTTGTGATTACCGTTGATGTTTAGGAATATTTAGGAGTTCCATGCCTCAACTGAAAGTCCATTTGGGATTTAGAAGTTGATTTGTAGAGGATGAAAACCAGCTAGAGAACTTGGAGAAAAATCCTCAAAGAATACTGTAGGAGAGAACCAACTTGAAAGAAACTCTACACGCATACATGTACAACACTCAGCTCTGCGGGTCTCAAACCCAAACTGTTGCATTAGTGAGAGACAAGCTCTTTCACTGTTATGCCACTCCTGCTCATAATCAAGGAATACAGGGCCCAATTAAGGCTAATCCTAGGTTAGCTTTCAGTAAAACCTATAGTAGAGTTAATCCTGGATTAGTACTAATCTGTTATTTTACAAAATTCCAAACATCTTCTTCGGCTGAGTTGATTGCCTTCCTTGAATTTATTGGTCACTATATTTGGTTAGCATTTTCCAAGTAAACAAGATTTCTTGTTGACTGAATTAAAATTTGGCCAGAAGTTCAACTGGCATTTACAATTAATTTAAGGCAGGAAGAACTCAACATATTTCTTGGACTCTCTTGGCATGTAATCATGGGAAATGCTAATCAATGCTGCAGCATGTTGAATTCTCAATTCTGATTGGTTCACCTAGAGTTTGTTCTGAAAGTCAACTTAGCTAGTTGTGTTAACTAGTTTATTTGTAACCACTGCTTGATGATTAAGGCTTCAGCTAGAGTTGATATTAACTAAGTTTTTTTTTGGTGTTGTAATGTTTTTTAGTACAAATGGAACATTAGTAAATGGAAAGAAGGTCAAGGCAGGACAGGTATATACAGTATACATAGTACTGTAATTGAGTGCAATTATTACACTCTACACATTACACATTATTACACATTACTATTAATAATAATATTACACTCTTACTTGATTATTTTACCATTTAATTTGTGCATACCTGATTGAATAGCATACATGTACAAACACTTAAAAGCCTGCAATATAAATATTACTAAATAGTGATACTGTATGTATCTTAATGTGAATTAATTCTGTTTCTTATGCATTGCTTATGCAATATTCATTCACAATATTTGTATATTTCAAATAACGTTGATAATTAGAAATGGTCAATCTGAAACCAAAAGGAGTTGTGGGAGTTTATTATTTACAAATGCATTGTAGTTGTAATCATGCCTGAATATTAATACTTCTGACATACTAGTATCTGTGATTCAGTACCATTCAGGTGTGACTATGACAATACATTGCTGTAATCATGCCTGAATATTAATTAATACTTACTTCTTGCATACTAGTATCTGTGATTCAGTACCATTCAGGTGTGACAATGACAATGCATTGCAGCTGTAATCATGCCTGAAAAATTATTAATACTAACTTCTGACATACTGTAGTAACTACTGTTAGTAGTATCATTCTGTGATTCAGTACCATTCGGGTTTGACTATGCATTTGTAATTTATTGAATTTCCACAATTCCTATCAGTCTCAGATTGACCATTTTTCATTATGAACGTTATTTTACATATTATGTATATACAGCTGTACTACAGTATGTATTATGTATTGTTGACTATGCACATTTTATGCTTAGTGTTTTACTGCATATATAATGTACTCCTGATAGTAAAATGATGAATCCTTTCATTCCAAGGCTGCCAAGCTGCACAACAATGATGAAATAAAACTTGTTCAACGAAAAGATTTGCCAATGGGTATGCTATTTTATTTCTTCATTGACCAGTAAATCATTACAAACTTCTAACTTACAGTACACTGACAGTAGTGCACTCAACATAATAAATTTGTCTCTGATTATTACTTGGGAGCAGTACAGCAAATCCTTATAATGAATCATACTGTATAGGGTCACAGGCTTGAAAATAACAGCTGCTGGGCAACAGACAAAAATTGGCCAAAGTGATGCATAATAATGATAATGATA
Source organism: Anemonia viridis (assembly GCA_900234385.1). Classification (NCBI taxonomy): domain Eukaryota; kingdom Metazoa; phylum Cnidaria; class Anthozoa; order Actiniaria; family Actiniidae; genus Anemonia; species Anemonia viridis. The sequence goes on from OCZR010059213.1 coordinate 29,375, forward strand.
TTGCATAACATTGCACAATGCCTTGAAAGTCCTTAAATTTCACTTGGCTCCAAAATGTTTGAGGTTGCATGGCTAAATTCTTATACTTCTATTTATTAGAGATCACTGTATATTAAATAGTTTATAATTAAAAGAAAGAGAGAAAATTGTTTTAACCCTCAAACAATGATGAATGAATATGCCACTGTTTGCTAATACAAACTTTCTCTCATTCCAGTTTACTCAGGGGGCAAAATTTTTGATTTAATGAGACAAAATGTGGCCGTGATACACCATTTTGCCCCCTGAGTAAACTGGAACGAGAGAAAGTTTGTATTAGCAAAGTGGCGTATTCATGAGCAAGATTCATGGTAATAATATTATAGTATTACATGATTCTCAGTAGTACATACTACAGTATGTGGATTGAAAAACTCCATATGAGAAGTTCATTAAGAATTGATACTGCAAAGACCTTACTTTGTGCTGTTTCTTAGGTATTGGGTTCATGTTCCATTATTCACAAACTCATTCAGAAGAAGAGGCATTAGAAAACACCCAAGAATATGATCTTGATTCAGGTTAGATGACAATGAACTCCTTGAAATCTTCAAAGTCTGTTTCTAAAGTCAGTTGTGCATTACTGTACCATGTATATTTTAGTCA
>OCZR010059431.1:2711-17149 GCA_900234385.1 Anemonia viridis
TTGAAAGTTTGATCTTTTAGGTAAATTAGGTGATTAGAGCCAAAATCCTGGATCCGCCACTGTGGTGGTGACAATGATGATGATAGTGATGTTGCTGCATGATGACGATGATGTTGATAGTGGTAATAAGGATGACAGTGTTGGCGGTAACCATGGTGGTGGCGGTAACCATGATGATGGTGGTATTGATGATGATGGTTGCGGTGGCGTTGCTGCTTGATGATAATGATGTCGACAGTGGTGATGAGGAGGATGTTGATGATGTTGATGGTAGTGATGGTGGTATTTAGGATGACGATGATGATGATAAAGGTGGTGTTGCTGTATGACGGTGACGCCTGATATAGAGTTGTGGCTGGCTGTTATACTCTTCACTTTCAAAACCCGAAAAGAATTCTGAACTCCTTTGATTCAGGCTTACGATCGTGCAGAGATAATGTCCACCGTTGAAGAATGGAAAACAGAAAGAAGACAACTACGGTGAGTACTAGTTCTAAAACCAACGCGACTATGGCACAAGTGTTGCGCAAGTATTACACAACCATGACGCTACCATGTCGCGAGTATGACGCAATTATGGCGTAAGTATTACGCAACTATGACGTGACATATTAACAACGGCCTGGCACGGAACATCACATTCGATCTTTCTAAACTTTTTGTTGTCGTACAAAACAGTTGAGCAACAAGTTGGAGGACATGATGCAATATACCATCGGCTAAAGCTTTGCTATGTTCGTTTACACCCAATAAATAGCCAATGTTCATGAGCTCGAATTTCTAGCACAAAGCATGATGGGAAACTGAGTTCTTATGCTTTTTTGGCTCTTGTAAAAAATTCATCTGACAATGTTTTCTCTGGCATTTTCTATGGAAATGTAAGGACTTCAACAGACGAAAATAAAAAAGGAAATTTTGTTCAAATATTCAAAACCTATTCAAAACCTCTGGGAAGAAGATTATATTCTTTGTCTGATACCATGTGGAACTTTTTGAAACAAAAGTTCTTACCATTCATATAATTTTTTTCGTGATTCTGATTGGTAGAGAGAAATGCAAATAACTGCCTACAAATAATGATCTGCTTATGCGCATTACGGTGAAAAAATTTTTGCTGCAAATAACGGTCTGCACATGCGCAACAGTCAATGTTTGACTCGTACTGTCGGTTTTCACAAAATATGTTTGACTCGCACGCTCTCATGTGACAAAATAATATAAATGATAAAACAATTGTTGAACTCGGTTTTCACAAAATATTGTGATTTGTTAGTGTCTCGCAGGCAATTATATGCCTCTGCCTTCGGTATCAGCAAATAATTGTGCCTGCTCGCCACTAACAAATCACGATATTTTGTTCAACCTCGTCCAATAATTGCTTATTATTCCCAGATGTTTTGAATTGGGTAGCAACGCGTTAGCCGATTTGGTCTATTCGTGTTGTCAGCCGAGATTACATGCGACAGTGGCAAGAAAAAGTTGTTCCACATAAATCGAATTTTAACGATTTTTTTGGTTCACATTTCCTCCAGGAAGAAGCTAAAAGTCATGTTCAACCCGCAGTTCGGCAGCGTCTTTCGCACGTACCACAACTCCACCTTCTTCACCCGCCGTCTAATGCGCTTTGCGGATATTTACATGTCTTCTGTTGAGAACTTCCTACAGTACGAAGAAAACCTAGTGTTTTATCCCAGACGGGCAGCGTTACCTCACGAGCCTGTTCTTGATTTTAGATAATTCGTCTCAGTGTCATGTGTATTGCGTGACACTGAAATAATACTTGCGTGACAAGTACAGAAAGCCTAATAAATCTTATCAAATCTTTCTGATAACGAAAAGGTGCTCAAGGGAATGACACATATTTTTAATTTAGTAAAGAAAATATTTCTTTAAAAAAAACATAGCCTAGCCTTTATGTGGTTTTATTGCATGGCACTGGAGATTTGTCAGTACTCGTTTTGAAAAATATTTTAACAGAACACTCAATGTTAATTTGGTAACTGGAAATGTAAATAGGAAAAAATCTAATATATATATATATTAATGTATTTGGAAAGAGAAAACTGATTTTAAATTGAAAAAACGTTTTAATAAAGTTAATCAAACTGAAAAAGAATGAGAAAAATCCAACCTTTTTGTCTGGGTTACCTGTGGTTGTACGTTATACCGCTGACCGTCTAGCACTCTTTTTCTACCTATCGCAAATCGATCTTCTTCCGTTATATAAGTCTGTAAAGTTCAACAAGTTTGCACACCCAATTCCTGTCCTCCTCCCCCTTAAGTTATCCGACCCTCGATGTTGAAAACTGAAACTGAAAGTACATGGATTTTGACGCGCTTAAATTTGTGTGAATAACGATTTGGCATCCTGATAAAAACATGTTCAAATTTCAATTGGATTTTACTGGATTTGCATCAATTCACATTTTTATTATATTTTTTGTTGTTGTTGTTGTTTGTTTGTTTTTGCCTTTGTCTCACTTTTAATTTTTTAATATTTAGCAAGTTTATTTGAAGAGCTATTCCAAAATGTGAAATAACCGGTGAAGGTTCCAGAGCTCAGTCCTTACTGGCGGGCACATGACTGCAAAAGTAATCTTTTTTTCAGACAAATTAGCCATCATAATCAGCACACTTCAACAACTCATTACTCACACGCTGATGAAAGCCTGAATTCAAATGTTAAAGGTGAAGAAAAAAGCAATTATAGTTTATTTACGGCGGATGAAACATGAGAAAAAACGCAACAACTTTTCATCAATCATGCCGGCCCTTACACGTACTCAAAGCCAGAAAAATTGTTTGGGAAGATGTTAATGGCAGCCGTATAATGAAATCATTCTTCTCAGTGTACGTCATTAACGATTTCGCTGATCTTACTTGATGACTGAAGACATCTTTTTTAGTCTTTTATGAATGTTTTATTAAGGATTTAAGAATTTTGTTTGCCCAATAACTATACCAGTGGTACGCCCTAAAACCTTGTGGTAAACTGGCAGAAACTGGTGCTCCCAACTGATACTTGGCTCCACCTAAATACTCAATAGCGTCTATTCTGTTTTCAATCCCAGTTGGTCGAGTAAAGCGATCTCATTTTAAGTGACTTTCGATTGTCCTCAAGCAGAAAAGGCCAAGGCACGTTTCTACCTTAAAGAGGCTCAAGTTGTCGTTAATCTCATTCTTGATCCTCTCATACAAAGCCGCCAAGCTCTTGACCAAGCATTATTACTAATTATACATTTCACAATCCTTAATTCGCTAGAGGCACGGAAAAAGCTACCGATAATGGGACTTGGAAACTAATTTATTTTCCGACCATGGGTTCACTTTGCCGGATAACATTAACTTTGACTGCATTGCATAAAAAAGTGACATTGCTTGGAGCCCATTGGTTTGCAGAGCAGTAATGAGATAGCAGTAAATTGAATAGATTTGAAGCTTTGGCATAGTTGAGCTAAGTGAATACTTTACTGCATTACAAGAAGTGCAAGTCGCGTTGCAAAAGTACTTCACTAGACGAAGTTAAGGTGACCGCTGAAACGATGGAATGCTGCAGGTTTCATCACTTTTGCAAACTAAGCGCACGCCAGCCAATCAGATTCCAGCAAATACGGTAAATGAATCTGGACCTTGTTTTTTGACCACCCACAACGCTGTCTTACGTTACAGCCGCGTTAAAAAGACTTATCCAGGGCTCTTCTGTGTTCTATCCCCCCACCAAACTCTCCAACCCAACGATCTGAGAGGTTCACAGTATTGGTCCTAATACCATGTTTAAGCAGGAAATATACCCAATAGAGTCTATACAAAAGAGACATCGATATGGTCTATAACGAACGCTGCACTGAGACCCGCGATCAGGTTTCGACACACGACCAACGAGCTCTCTGATTGGCCGAGCCAATGTAATTCATTATCGAGTTTCCTAGCGGTGTCAAGTGATCAGGCCATCATTCGTGCCTATATATTGAAGCATCGGCTTACAGTGGACAAGATTTCGAGTCCATCACAGCCAAGCGAGCGGTGTGTGACAGTGTACACGTTCGGCTTCGAAATGCCCTTTGTGGATACTAGATTGCTCGGCCTAACAACTTATTTGATTCTATTGTCTACTGGATCACTGAGTGATGGAGAAACCTTGGTCAACCGTTCAATAGACTGTATGACGGCGAGAAAGCAATGCATAAAGGACTTTACTAACTGTGGAATATATTTATTCCGAGTCTTCAGCGGTAAAAGACCATGCAGTAAGCACCTTGGCTATGATTTTGAAAACGAGCAAATAACTGGACCAGCTGATAAGATGTGCCCGACGTTTTGCTCACTAGCGATTTACAATCTTACTTCTCGACCCAAAGGGAAGCTTCTTCAAAGTTGTGAGTGCGTTAACAGGGACTCGATTTGTTTGACTCTGAAGGCGAGGATGGCGAAGTGTGTTGACTTGGCTGTGAACGGCCCTCGAAATGACACTAAACCTGGGTGTACGGAGATCCGTAAATTATGCTCCAAAAACCAACAATGCGATGCTGCACAGCAGTTTCTTTTGAGGAAGTGCAGTAGGCTTATTTCGGGAGTCGAGTGCTCTAAAGACTGCAAGAGAGCACAAAAACGTTTACTGTCGTTACCTCTTGGAAACGGGCTGAATGAGTGCGAATGTGATGGCTACGAAGAACCACATTGTCGTGGAATACGAGCGCATCAACAAGCTCTTTGCTTCGAATCTCGAATCACTAAAAGTGTGACCCCGAAGGATAGACCAACTCAAAACGTAAAGCAAGTCGAATCAGGCAGTAGTGAATCAAGTAGACATTTATCTCGACGAAGTATCTACACCATTCTGACCGCGATTGTTTTTCTTGGGGTTACCTCATGGGAGCTGTACTAGTTACTATTACTACTAAAATAAACTATTTATAATTTTAGAGATCTGTGTTATTTCAATTTTTAGTGTTTCGACATGATTTCTAGAGGACTGAAATTTCTTAATTTGAACTTTGGACATATGTATAAATGATTGTAAGAAGGAAAGACGATTTGTATCAAAGGACTTGTACATAGACATGTCAAGAAACTACATGAAATTTATCTTAATTATCGAAAACAATGACTTGTAAATATAACTGACTTTATTGGCATCTTTCGTTTGAGTTCATGATTAAGACCCGACCTGGATTAAAACAAAGGAATTCAAAAGCTTTTTTTAATTGCAATTTGACAGAGTGCTGTTCTAGTGTGTGCCGAGATTCGAGACCGGTTTCTCCGAGGTCAAATCACATTTATTGGTAAACATGGCTGAAAATTTCAATCCGAGTTCGTTTCCCAAATATCGTTCTTTTGTTCAACTTGAAGAGATTCTCGCTCCTTCAACAGCTCCAACCAAAGCCCTAAGGATTGTATTATAAACCATATACTTCTTAATTAACTCGCAGTCAAAGAAGAGAGAATTAGAATTAGCCTGGGGAATCGAGACAATATTGAATCTTATTTCCGTTCCAAGATGTTTTAGACATTTGTCCCTTGCAGAGGCAAAATATTAGCCTTAACCTTAGATCTTAGGGCTCTAGATAGAGTACACAACATTCTCAAGCAAAACAGTGTTGAGAATAGTAACTCACATGTCTTATTGCTTACAAACAACTCCTGCAGTGGGTCAAAAATTTGAACGAATCACAATTATCCTTAAACCAAAAAATGTAGATAAAATTAAAAAAAGAAATCGAAATAATACGCACTATTATTATAGGAATTGGAATAATAAAGAATTAAAAAAACACTTTTTTCCTGTTTTTGGGTCTAAATTAAAACTCTGTTAAATATAAGAATTTCATTGCGATGTTGAGTACTTGTTGACGATTGATCCCCATTTTCTCTCAAGGTTAAAAAATCTTGGATTTCAAATTGACTTTTGTGATACAATCGGCATCACAATCTGTTTTCATCATTGAGTTTACGCGTAGTCTTAACAAAACGATGCGTTAATAGTTAAGGTTACCAGCTCAGCTTCTCTGGGATGTCCATAGTCAAGGGGAGAGATGTTATCTCTTACCCTCAAAATTTTTTACCTCAAAATTCATCCAGTCTTCAAAGCACTCGGAAAAACGCCGAAAATAAGTCGTTCTTCTACAGAATACGCGCGCCTTAGGAAAGAGTATGTACTACTCATTTTACAACAGTTTTGAGTAATTTTTCTTTTGCACAAAGTCATTCTTTTGAAAAAACCAAAATGATAAAAATGTTGTTCTGTATACTGAGTAACCCTTAGCTATATTTCTAGTCGTAATCGAGAACACAAAAAAAGTTGAAAAACAATGAAAAATAATACTTTTGAGCCTCTTGCGAAAAGGATCTTGAACGACGACAGAGAGAAAACAGTACCGTTTTTGAGGACAGAGAAGCATACAAGAACGATTCGCTGTCAATTTGTTTACAACTGACAAGTGTGATTTCTTAGTTTTATGAACGCTTTTTTTTTGTAAAATGGGGGAAAAAAATAATAAAGAAAATGAAAAAAAAGAAAAAAAAAGAAATGTAAAAAGAGAAATTATACCAGTAAAAATGTTGGCGAAAAAGCGCCGCTAAAACCGAGTCTTTTACCTTCTTCACTCATGTTGTACTACAAGAGTTTTTCCGCTCGTAAGAAATAATTAGAAATGACATTTCGAATGAGAACAGATCAAAGCAAATCAACAGTTCGCTCAGATGGTCTTTCAATCAAATAACGTTTAAAGATTTTAAGTAAAACGCAATCAGGCATCTCCCGCAGAACAAAAAATCTTAATTACCGTAGTGAATGATACACAAGCCAGTTGGTAATCCAAATTCCCATCCCAAGCACGCGTAAGCTTATTCATGCTTTTTATCCTGATGGACTTAAAATGGACTCGTTGGGACGTTCTTTCTCTTAATCTAATTACCAACCCTAAGGAAATATTTCAAGTGTTTTTTGACGCTTATTGACGCATCATCGCGTTGTTGTTGATTTGTAGGCTCTGTCAACCACTGGTACACAGATTGTAAAGTACAGGAATATTCTGGAATAGAGAGCTTTGAAAAGATACATAAAACTGAAGCACTCATTCATCAAAGGAGTGATTGTTATCATTATATCGTGAATTACATTTATTTTATCGCAATTATCAATAACATATCCATTTTCTCTAAGCATTAGCAGAAAATTATGGCGTTATCATTTGGTTCGTGCGACGCTGGGCTAAGACTGGTCACACCCCCCTTCGACGCCTTAACGAATTAGGGGCGACAGGAAAGATTGACTAGGCAGTCGATAGCATTCATACGTTATGGATCACGATAATGCGAGGAACAAGCGATTGTGGCCAGTGTATAGAGGAGCAATTTGAAAGTCGTTGAGGGGTGAAAAAGTTCATGGAAATAGCTAAGGGCATATGATGAAACTGATCGAATATCATCTCAAGCAGTGAAGCTCGTGCGAGTTGGTCTCTTCCTTCTCTTCCCTAAGAAATAACACTCAATAACCTATCGTTAAAACTATACTAAGCAAAGTGTCACTTTGAATAAGCTTTTCGGTGGTTTGTTTGTTGTTTTGAGGGGTATACAATATTCGTGCAGTAACCACTTCCTATGTGTCAGCAGCTTGATGCGAAGTACAAACATTTGCTCATTATCCTTGTACAGGGTTGACCTCCACTAGTCAACCTCTTCCGGTCCGCCGTTTACAAGTCTCAGCCTAGCCCTCTGAAAATAGCAAATTTCGATGCCGAACATGTCGGAAAAATAAACACATTCAAGACCTTCTTTCTTATCTCTAAAAATTACTAGAAATTTTTTTTTTCAAGAAACTGTAATGCAATTTTTGATATCTTGGTTCTGATTTTATCGAATCCCAATGTCAAACTAATAAAACTATTATGATAACAAAGACATCATAGATTAAGATTTCAAGAAAAGATACTTTATAAATTAAAAACTTCGGAAAACTTGAATATCGTCCAATATGTTTTTCTGTGTTGCTATACTTGATTCGGCAGTGATCAGATAGAAAAAGCAGATATAGAGTTGAAACTTCAAATGTTTTAGTTTAGAAGGAGCACTGAATTAAAAAGTCCTAGAAGTACGTTCAATAGCCAGACTAATCCTTCTACCATGCTTGTATATGATCTGCCAAAAGGGTGCTTTTACTGGGTTTTATCAACTGACTCTCAACTAACGGAACCGACCGCAAATGTGATGACAAGTGAAATCAGAATATCAAACTGTGCGGCTCGTTTTTGAAAGCAATTTATTTTCTTCGTATAAGGTCAGAACTTTGATTACTAAAAGATATAAAATCAAGATGTACACAAAAAAACGAAAATTTTTTTTTTTTTTGATAAAAACAATCCAAGAAAACAAGACCCAAAGACAAGAGGAGGCTTTTTCAACATGTGCTAAGATAGAAAAATGGCGGGAAATGCTAGCGACGCGCGCGCGTCCATGGAACAACTTCAGGCGGGAAAAATCAGTAAAAGTAAATTAACATTAGATTACATGTTGATTACCTATAAATCTTACTATTATTTTTCCGCCGCCCCTTTATTTTCCTTGATAACATTCTTTTCTATTTTCTGGAATTTTCTAATCGTTTCTGGCTATTTTATCGTAAAGATTATCAAATTTACAATAATGGTGTCTGAAAAGATTATATTTTATGTTTGTCTATCATCGAGATACATAAAGAATGTACTTGCTATAAAAAATAATGTAGTGTCCGACGAGCAAGTTTACTGAAAAAGAACTTATTACGATAACAATCCTTAGAAATTAGGATAATAATCACAATATTGAAAGAGATATCTCAGTTTTTACAACTGTTTTAACAAAAAAACGAATTCAAAATTCATGAATCTTTTAAATGTCAAAAGATGAGATTAAACTTTTTTTGCAGTTAATTTAAAAATTAATTTGTTGGTTATATAAACAAATTCAACCATTTTATTCTACCTTTAATCATGCTGATATAATAAAGTAATGACTTGTAAGACAGGACTGGAATTTCATAAACCTAAATCAAACAAAAATAGGCGTTCTTTTGAACAGATAATTTCAAGATGCATTTTCAAAGACCATCGAAATATTTTTCGCAATTCAAATTCTGATGAGCCCATGTCAATGCCACTCATCGCATAGTCCTCGTTGAGTGACGTTTTTCCTTATTTTGGCTACTGTGAATATTCAGTTAATTTTATTAGCACAGATAAAATCTTGTTGAAGCAAATCAGCTTCCTAAGGGTCAATGCTATAAGCTTTTAGCTACGAAAAGTAGTTTTATCTCTCAAATCAAGAAAAAGCGTCCTAAAATTCTATTTTAATTTTTGCAATTATTTAAAAAAACATGCTTGGAACTCTTATGTTCTTGATAAAATACCTGATAAAAATAGTTTTGTCTCGTTCTGAAAAATGTCTCCTGATAAGATTTCTAATTTATTTCATTTGCTCAAGTATTGTTAACTATAATCATTTGTTGTTAAAATCTTCTTTCGTCGCAAGCAAATGTGGATCCGTCGAAATCTTGGCTTCCCTGCGTGGAAATTTAAAATAAATCTGTTCTACAAAATATCCGATATTTATAGTTGAAAAGGCTAGGCCTGACCTACATTTCATTTACAGGCATGCTCTTTCCTTGCTGGAGAAAGGATAGGTTTTTGCAGGTCCTAGAAAAAAAAACGCGCTCCTCGTTGAGTGATGATATACTTAACGTAAGTACAAAATATTGTACGTAAAATGTTTAACACTCTTAAAAAAATTCACATTGCCTTTTTTATGTTTTTAAAGCGTCAACAACATCTTGTTTCAAGTAAGAGACGTCCACTTTATATTTTAATAACTTCCTCAAGAATTCAATATGTTTTAGGTCTTAGTTTGAGGACGATTTTAGCATTAATTGTGTTAGTGAGTATGAAACTTGGACTTTATTCTACTTCATGTATTTATTCATTTATTTGATTGTTTTGTTGTACCCTCGTTGTACCTTGTTAGCTAACGTCTTAGCTAGAATCCCTTCTATTAAATGTCATTTGTATGGTTGTATTGAATTCAAGGTTCAATCTCAAAATGACCAAATGCTAGAAACCAAAAGATTATAGCACAATTTCGCCTTTTTAGCTAATCAAAAGAAAATTGGAGTGTTATTCCTTTCAATTCTTAAGTCAGTTCTCCGATTTCTGAAGCTGTTTTTCAGCAGAGAAATATAGCAGTTTATTTGCTTTCATCATTCCATCATAAACATCTTAATGGCTTCCCAATAAATTTACCTCATGTAGTTTTTAAATGGCTTTCTGTGATTCTAGCTAGTCACCACTAATTATTTTTACGGGCTGTGTTAGTTTATCCATGGATAAAATAATACTACGTTGGGGTAAACGAGGTTATGCGGTGTAAACACAGGGAAGGCCTTCCCTAGGGCCCTTAAAGACCGGATTAGGCAACCTTAAAAGTCACCATAATCCTCTCTATCGACGTATGGAGCAAATTTAAGCAACAAATTTTCCTCTTCAAAGAAATGTAATTTTCCGTAGAATAAACAAACCAGAACACAATTTTTTGTTCATTGTATATCACTAGAATGTTTTCAATGTTTTGTGTGAAAACTTTTGAACGAAAACATATAATCCGGCGTTTGAAGAAATTTCTTTGAAGAAATAAAGTTCAATTTAGTGAATGTTTTCCTGACTTCTTCATACTTGAAAGCTAGAATACAGTGCAATTTTCTCCAAGGTTAAGCCTGAGAAGTATGGCAAATAGATAATAATTTATAACAGAATGAAAATATCATCCATCGTTTGATATAGTAGCAAAGAAAAGAGACTTGTTATTTGTTTTTCTCTCGAACCACAAATTTAATATAAGGTAATTCTCAGTTTCATATCTGGTTAACTACTCATGTCATTTTTCTTTGTCCCTTATTACAAACCCAACATATTTCAACTAGATTTAGTATGTACAAATATTTTTCTTTATATTTACAATTGTATACATGCCTAGCTGTAATTCCTGGAATCCACTCCAAAGCTGTCTTTCTAGGGGTTCTGTCGTCACATCGATTTTCTTTTCTAATTCGTCTTGACAGAAATGAAGTGAACTTATTGAAGAACACAACCTGTGGAATACAATTTAAGATAGCTGATGTTGAAGGGGTTTTGACGGAAGAAAACAATAGGCAAATGGAGGACTACTCATCTACACAAGACTATCTGGATGAAAGACTAATGAATATGGCATAAAGTTGTCCAATGTTTTCTATTGTTGTACTGAGTACAACTCAATGTTGTAGACTATAGTTTTTGCGATATTTAAAGCTTAGCAAATTAAATAAAGAAGCTATCGAAAAATGGAGAGAGGGAGAAGAAGAAAACGAAGAAAAAGAGGAAGAATAACAAGATTTAAAACAACAAAAACAACAACGAAAGAGAGAATTTCAGACATCAAAAAAAGAAAAGAAGACAAAGAAAGGTAACAAAGAACAAAAGAAATAGATTTCCTACATTAATGTATTAAAAGTACAAATATCATTAAGCTTTAAAAAAACATTTTATATCCCAGTCAAAACATTCATTTTGTGATTCCTTAATTGTGTTTTTAAAATCAGTTTTGGCGACACATAAAACTTTTAGTATTATTTAGAATATGCAGTGCTATAATTTGTTTAGCCGGATGATAAACTTTTAGCCAAATGTGGTTTGAAGTACGATCTTTAAAATTTGTTCGGTAAAAAACTCAGTCACGTAAAAGGATTTTACAAAAAAATATTAAAAAAAGCATTTTTCTATACTTGTGATGTCAGTAGTAGTAAGTAAAATACACGTTCAGAACTTGGAGATTATTTTAAAAATATCAATGTCGCTTAATCCCAAATCCCTAATCTTGGATAAGTCTTCCCAAATGTGCCGAACAATAGCTCTTGATACTGCCCATGAGGTGCATATGATCAACTATCGCTGGATCAACAACAACTTAAAACGTCAGCCCCCTGCTTCAATGAATGATGCGAACCATACTCATCGAATGAATTCTTATTTTCTGGAAAATGTCGTTCAAGAATTTGACCTTGTCTTGATTGTAAACCTTAGACTTTGTTTTTTTTTGTTTTGTTCGAATTTTGTCACTTTTTTTTTTCTTTTTGAAATATTATTTTAACCGCTGGTTTTAATTTCCTTTTGAATAATTCTTGTGGTGTTTAGTGTAAACGTGGAAATATTTGTTTTGACAATAGATTGGGCTATTATGATTTGTCGTATAATAAATTATGTGTCATAAACAATTTGGTCTAAATTTGCGGTTTCCGTTGATGTTATTTTTCCTTTTCCTAAAATCTTTCGAAAGCCGTGATAGTGTTTCCTTTAGTTGGAGTGTTCTCCAAGAATAAAAGTGATTGTTTATGCTGTTTCTATGCCGGTCTAAAAATAATAACTTCGGAGTTGTCCTTCAGGCCCGAGTGAATCTCGCATTTTGGGAAAGCCATTCGACTGCAAGAAAAGCTGAAAACTTATTCCTACAAAATAAAAACTGTCTGTGGTTCTTAAACGTCCCCATTTCTTATAAAACAATTGCCATAAAGACTGTAGAGGAAGGAAAGACTAATTATTTCAAGATTTAGTTCAGTCTCAACACGACAAATGAGATCATTTTTTCTTGTACATTTTTGTACTTCTTCAATGTTAAAATAAGTGTATAAAATATAATTCTTTCAGCGACTGAAGCTCATATAACTTTAGATTATTGATAATGAATATTCCGTACTTTACTTTTTGATCATATTATAAAGAAATGACACGCTTTATAACAATTTGAAAATGTGGAATTCCGAAGTACAGGGAAATAAAGTACGCAAACTCGAACGCCAAATTTTTCTGGAGAGCGTTTTGAAATTGCTTAATTAAAGTTTTTACAAACAAATAAAGCTCTTGAACTATAATTAATAGCTAACGAGTTTGGTCATCTTTTAGATCAACAAAGATAACTTTTATTGAACTTTTTGTGTAAATTCTTATCGTAACACCTCGTAGAGGGCTTTTAAATGATATAAACGTTCAGCCGTGTCGAATAACCATTTTTTAATTGTCTTTTTTTTGTAGATAAAATATAAAATTCCTGAGACATGAATATTACAAGACAGTTTTTCATGTTTTTAGTTCAAGTGGAGACTGGTCGTAAAGTTTGTGGCGCGTTCAAAGTACATTTAAGAGAAGTTATTTAGAAAAAAACAGCTGGCGTTCAAGAAATCAATTCATATAATAATCCGAGATCAAAATACCCCATCGCTACCTAACAATGACATAATCAAGGAAAAAATGCTTGATTCATAGACGTTTGATGAGCACGCCTGGTGTACTGCTCGAACCCCGAGGCAAGATAATCACATCGAAACAATAAACGTTCGTTTCTGTAAAATCCATTAAAAACTCTTCAAGCTTTCAGACCAAATGCTTGAGATTTCTACGGCTTTCGCGTCTCAAGATTCCAACTGCGAGATGACAGTCCCCAATATTCGCCTTTCAGCCGTCCCTTGGTATATTTATAGTCCCTAAAGTGCTGCGTATTATAGAGGGATCAGGTTTTGAAGTATTTTAAGTCCTGTCATGGGTTTGAGTAATAGTAGACACATGGTATGAAGCTTATGTGCTCCCGGATACACCCCTAGCTATGGAGCTAGGCGTTTTTGTAGGGCAGTTTGGAATGGCTGTAAGAATTTCTCGATTGACGTTAGCCAGACTTCACCTGGGGCTTTCGACAAGGTCTCCGGGTCTTCTGTTAAAACTTGCTAAAAGTCTGCCACATTTCCCCCGAAAAAAACGAGTGTACGAATTATTGTCAAATAATATAAATTCAGAAAGTGGAAATCTTTTATTTACAGCTAAATTTGTGAATCACCTCATATTTAGAAAATTAGTTGAAAGAGAAGAAAATCAAACGAAGTGACGAAATGGACGGAATAGTGCGAAATAAACCGAAAAACGTTTCAAGAAATGAAAAATCGTGTCCAAAAAGATGCGAAACCGCGCGCAGGAATTTCGAAATTAGAAAAACCATGAAGGAGAAATTTGAAATAAATTCAGGTAAAATTTTGCAAAACATTACAAAGAGGTAGTTTGATAAACATGTTGGATTGCTAGTTAAGGGTTATAAGCAAAGAATATTGTCGCTTTCCCCACAGGGAGTGGGGAAAGGATAGGAGCTATATTGTACGTTCAGGACTTCCGCACAGGAAGCCCGTAATGTCTCTTCGCCCGGACTCCTTGGCGTTCCTTACACGCTGGAAATCGCAATAATTTCCGCGAAATTTTTGCGACGTACTAATTCTTAATTTCAGGCCGGATCACACATTTCGCGTCACTTCAATTTTGCGATATTTTAGAAATCGCGAAAATCGCGAAATTAGAGTTGCGAAACTTGCCTAAAAGTTCTTACCAAAATACTCCCGATGC
>OCZR010059475.1:0-10333 GCA_900234385.1 Anemonia viridis
TCACCATCACCATCACCATCACCATCACCATCACCATTCAATATCACCATCACCATCATCACCATCATCATTCTCTTTCAGCATCATCGACCACATCATCAACAACTTCTACTTGAAGTTACGGGACAAATTGTAAAAGTAGAGCATTGACTACCAAACAAAATGCATTATATTTTAGTATATTTGATTGTCTTTGATGCAGTCTTACCATTGTTTTGAGTGACTCCACTACTTTCGAATTCTGCTGCACCATTTCATTTGTACTGTCTAGTCCACTAGGAATGGGTTCTTTTGATCGCATCTACAGTTTTGACAATCATACAAACATCAGACTCGATCGAAATAAGAACTTTCGGATGTTTTACTTTTAAATTTAGCATCTGATATTCATTTGTTCTTGCACTTTCACACTAATTGAGGGCACTGTCCACTACATTGTTGTGTGCACACAACGCTCACTCACATGCTGAATTTTATACGGAGCTAGGGAGGAAACCGGAGTACCAGGAAAAATCCGGCTACAGGAGAGAATAACACATCAAACAAAATCAATAGACCTCTTCACCTTCGTATGGAAATTGCCCATTTTAACCCATGTGATGTTTGCATGATGGTCTCTGGAGAATATCAAAGAATAAATTTCTGAAAGATAAAGAAAGAAATCTCCAGATACCATCATGTAAACATCACATGGTTTGAAATGGCAATTTCCATACGAAGGCGAAGAGGTCTACTCACATGTGGCGACCACATACATGGCTCAAACAAACCACCTCAGTCTTCACAGTGGTGAAGGAGACGCGTTTAAATTTGCAGCGTACGTTGCTAAAGCTTACCCATTATATTGAGTTTTTTTAAGTGTTTTAATATTATCCTTTTGCTAATTAGTGGAAAGTGATGATGTTCAGAGTTTCTAAAACAGAATAGAAGTGTAAATTGCCTTAAAAATGTATTTTGTACAACGGATCAGTTACCCACCCGAAATAACAGGGTGATTCCTTCAAAGCCGATTCCAACGAAAGGACAAAACTTGAATGGAATGCCATCTTCATCTTCCATTTTCAGTAAGCCATCTCCGATAAATTTTCCATTGAGTGTAAAGTGCACAGGAATAACGTCAGATGAATGTTCTTCGTACAGTATTTCACATGCAATAACATCGCCCCTGAAGGCAGATGAGTCTGGAAAAGAATTAGGTCAAGCGTGAACAACTTAAAAATTTGCAACGATAGAGACCTTTTTGAATTTGACTTATGTCTTGCTTCGATGCAAAGGTAGGACTACCTTTCAACATGGCGCAGGGAACTTTGAAATGGAATATTTTCGAAGTTGGAGTACTTCATACTTTAGGTTATTGGTGAAACACAAAACATGCGATCAAAGCCTCCAGAGGCAAACTTTAAGTTCAACTTTAACGTTATGAAGATATAGAAATTCGCAAAAAAAGTGGAACAAAAATAAGATAACGAAGCCAATGGCGATCACCACAAACCTTTTACATATCTTCCTGTCTTTGGATTCTGCTTATCAAATATTTTCCCTTCGTGTACGCGGTATCCAACTGAGTTCCCTTTGGATCCTGGGATATCATGGGGGTCCCAGTTAACATCAACCAGTCCTATTGCGATGAAGCGTAATTCGGTACATTCTTGGATCAGGACCTGTAAGTAGAGTTTACTTGCATTTTGTGATCAAAAGATTATAAGATTAAAACAATTTCATTAAATATTTTGTAGCATATTTTTTTCATATGATTTTTTATTCACCGCTTTCCATACATGTATGCATCATTTCACTGAAAGAAAACAAAGCATTCTGTTGAGAATGCAAGAGTCAAATCAAAATTAAATAATCCTTCTATGGTACCTCGCAACTTCTATTGAATGCTTTTATGGGAATGGTGAATAGACCAACCCTTTGGAGGACAAACAAAAGGATTTCAATATCCTGAGAATATAAACCTATTGTTTTGTCTTCCAAATGGAACTAAATTCGGCCCGACGTGCTGCAAGGGAACTATTTCTGTGACCTTCACAATTTCTATACATCTGGATGAGATCGATGGGGTTTTGGTACCTGTAGTTAAAAAAATGGCTGAAGCCCTAGAACCAGAAGTACATAAGACAATATTTAGAAAGATATATGCCAACATTTTAGCATCATGAAGTACGTATACGATACTCTTACTTAAAGGCACAAGAATACAGTGCAATATGTTTTGCTGAAAGTGTCCACTTCCGCCAGTTCTACTTTCCACGGGACATTTCTATTCTTTCTATTGCAACTTGATTTACCTCAAATTTCGGCCAGGCTGCTGGTAATGGCTGATACAGGAAGCCTCCGTTGTATTCCGTAGGGCCATAGTTTTTACAACCATAACAGTTGCAATCCATGTAAGATATTTTTTGACCATCGATTTTGATGCCATTAGAATACCATCTCTGCAAGAAAATTGTATCTTATCAATTTGTATGCAAGTTGCTTTTTGCTTTTTGCATGTTGCATGTTGCATGTTGCTTGTTGCTTTTTGCTTGTTGCATGTTGCTTTTTGCTTGTTGCATGTTGCTTTTTGCTTGTTGCATGTTGCTTGTTGCTTGTTGCTTGTTGCTTGTTGCTTTTTGCATGTTGCTTGTTGCTTGTTGCTTGTTGCTTGTTGCTTGTTGCTTGTTGCTTGTTGCTTGTTGCTTGTTGCTTGTTGCTTGTTGCTTGTTGCTTGTTACATGTTGCAAATTGCAGGTTGCATGCTGCATGTTTTCAAACTGCAAGTTGTATCTTGCTTACTTATCATGGTTGAAATTTATAACATTCATATGTAAACCCTAGCCTGCATTCTTGAAAAACCTATAGGAAACGTTTGGTAAAATCCCATATTGTGACCTTTCGCCAATGAATTTATATCACCCCTACTACTGCATTCTCTAGGTATACAACAAGGAGCAACACCTTCGCCAACCTTTTTCCAATTTTGAAATAGCTTTACACAAATTTTGACCTTGTAAGCGGAAAACTACTGAATTAATCTCGTTTATAAACTATTCATCCGTTTTTAGTGACGGTCTTAATATCCGTCATCTGAAACCAATTTTCTTTTTCATCATTAACACAATACGGTTCGTATTTTCATAGTTATATACTCACGTCTGTTTCATATGTGTGCGCTATTTGTTGTTTTTCCTCGAAATTGTATTCAAAGACACGACTGGCGATATTTCCCATGAGTTGATGACATCCTTTTGTTTCCTTCACCAAGTTGTTTATTTTTTCACTATCTTGAAGACACAAATGAAAGCATTGACTTTTCGGAAGTATTCGGAAGTAAGACCCGCTCAGCTTGCTAGTAATGTATTCCCATTTCATACCACGTGTTATTCTCTTTAGTAGTTTTCTTTGTTTCCCTCTGAGTGAAATATTGAGGCTTTGCACCATCACGTGATGGCAGCCATGACAAAAGGCACAACAATAGAGTCTTTTCCCCTGGGAAACGGAATTATTTCTCATATAAATCAAATTCGTGGTGATTCGTAGACCAAATTCAATTGTTCCTGCCTCCTGTCATGGCTGCCATCCCGTGACGGTGCAAAGCCTCTATAGATGCTTCCAAGGCAAGCAATTGGCATGTGGCATGCAATGATGGGGAAATTTATTACATGCATGCAACTAAATGAACTACTGAACGCTTTTAAACAAGCCAAATCTAGCGAATAGAGCAGCGAATGTTATGCAAAAAAATCTAGCCATCAATTATAGCTTGAAGGCAATGAACAACAAACCTGTTTTTGGAAATGTATAGCCACAAACCGAGAAATATTCCGACTGCAGATAATGAATCAGTTTTATAAATTCTTGCTGCGATGAAAAGGAAAAATAGGATGTTCATAGGTGAACAGATTAGTATTATTAAAATAGCAATAACAAATAACAAAGGTAATGGCAATGGTAAAGCAATAGTATTGGCAATAACAAAAAAAAAATGATTGATTGATTTTTCTGTTCACTGCACTTTGAGAACTCACTAGATTTAGTAAAAACCTTCTAATGGTCTATCACCAATCCAGCCCGCTGATTGGCTGAGCTACTAGTAGTCTATTAGTGATAGACCCCTAGTAGCGAAAAATGCCGGGTTTTTTTTTCAGGGTTTTTTTGCATCCTTTATTTGACCGATTACTAGGTTTTTACTAAAACAATTAGACCTCTCGCCCTCATGGTCTACGAGTCAATAGCCCATTCGGCCTTCTGCCTCATGGGCTATTGACTTGTAGACCATTCGGACTCAAGGACTAATTGTTAAATAACATAAAACTGTTTAATTGGTGGACATAATAGCTTCTCCAGTCTATTTCTCATCACTTACGGAGTTAGCTTTATTCTCCGGTCTGTTGTCCTAATCAAATAATCAATATCATTGATCAATAATAACCTTTATGATGAATGAATCGATAAAATAATGAATAGATAAATGAGTAGAATGTGGATGGATGGCTGCAAGTTTATTGATAATTAGGCAGTGAGATACACATATGTCAGCATTGGATATATAAACGAGACAAAGAGGTTGCTGGTTTCCAAAGGGAGAGAAAGAGAGAAAGAAAGAGAGAGAGACGAAAGTAAAGAAAACGAAAGAAGACAAAATTTGATATATTGTTTCTTTACTTGATATTTGTTGCAGTTGGGAAGAAACCTGCAAATGTATCGGATAAACTTGAAAAGGAGAGACACAATGTTGAATGGAACTGGAACTGGATGATACGTGCAGTAGGTTCTTATCGTGATGGCTTTCTTATGGGACCATTCGTAGAAAGCGTTGTTCTGAAGAAAATAAGAAATGCATAAAAGCATCTATGATACAGTATACGAGATTCATATCAGAAAACAGGTACATACACGATCTAGTAAAATTAGCTGAGTTTGATCAGCCCAGAGGTTGTTTCAGGATGTCAATAAAACTTTGAAGAATTTGACCAAATATTCAGTTGCCAATAGCAAATTTGCATGATGGCGTCATTAACCTCTATTACCAGAATCCCTTGCACGCTTTCTTTTGTTCAGTTCATTAGCACCTTTTGTCTTACTATTCTCATGAGGAAATACAAATTTGAATAAGAAAGAAAATTTACAAAGCATTCTGGTAGAGAAGGTCAACTGACGCCATCATGCAAAAGTCCTATCATCGATTCTTTTGTCATATCTTCCAACATGGTAGACATGACTTTTGTTATCTGACTCCCTTGAAAGTGATTACAAACCAAGAATCTGTCTTCAAGAATAATCCATTATTGTTGTAATTTTTCTTACCTCGACTTTTTGGTAAGTGTTTGTTAACAATGCTATCAACATGTTCAACAGCATGACTCCGCCCATAACCAGAAAGATACCGTACAGGATTTTGGCGAATGTTCTTGATCTCTCATCAGTTGCTGGCAGATCTTGCTCTACGTCTCCAAGAAGGGACCAGGTAAGAAGTGCAAATGACTCCTCCAAGCTGCAAAAAATATACACATAACGTAACATTATTGCTGTTTGAAAGCTATAAGAGACACTGGTGAAAAACGTTTGCGCATACATCAGAGTTTTGGTGAGATAATAAATGTCCATATTCTTCAAATGACTAAAATATAGTATTATACAATAACTGATATAAATCTAGCGTTCTGATTGGCCAAAACTGATCAAGCGTGTGTGCAATATGAGAGCACACAGCACGCGTGTTTGCATCGGTTGGCGGGATCTTTTCAGTGCCGTGGTTGTATTTTATAAAAGAAATAGAAAATTCGATAGCTGTGCTGTGTTCAGTTATAAAACACTTGGGGATTGGCAGAAACACTTCGCGTCGTGCTTCTCCTAACACTTCTCTCGTGTTCTGCCAATCCCGCGTGCTTTATAACGGCACACAGCACGCGCGCTCGTTTTTTATTTCTTCATTAACAAACAAAAAAACGATTGGCCTCAAGTTTAAATAATTGTCTTTAAGTTTATCATTTTCTAAAGCCCATTTACCAGGAAAGCTTGGAATCAAGCAATTAAAGGAAATATCCGAATTTGCCCAATTTCACCATGACGTACCAGCTTGTTTACTTGGACAAGAATAAATGAAATTTAGGCTGGAGTTTTCGTTTGGATACTATTCATTAATTTTTAGCGATAAAACTATAGATTGTTTTGATGTGTGATTTCACAGTGAAAAAGGGGAATTGCGGTCGTAAGATAGGCGTCCCTACCTAAAGGTTCTATTGCCAAAAACGAAATAGAAAAAAACATCCCATAATGCCGGAAACTTACATTGTTGTACTGTTGCTTTCAGTTCGATTTGTTGAAGTAATTGTTGCGTTTGTGTGATTTCCAGCTAAATAAGTCTTGGTGATAGCGAAAGAAAATGCCAGTAGAACTGCAAGAAACTGGCCAGAAATTGCGATCACAGCACCAATGATGTGAAAGAGAGCGATCTGAATAGATCCTGTGAATTTCCTGGACTCCATGATGTGACCGAAGACCCTTAGTGTGAGGAAAATTGTATTTATTCCATAGAGATATTCTGCAGCTGCAAATATCGATTTTATCTGTTTATCCTCAGGATTATCAGATGCAAAGATCTCTTTTATACGTTTTTCGCCATTTGGACGAATAAACCCATCTAGACAAATGCGAATGGCGATTATCACAATAAAAATGACAATACTAATTGCATCCAAGAGATTCCACCAGTCTCTGTCAAAGTAAATTTTGAATAGGAAAGTAGATTAGTGAAGCATTTGGACAGTAGAATACGTTTATGTCATCATGCAAAAGGCTGATATGGCTGTTAACTATTTTTACCCTACGTATCTTGACATCATCGTGTTTAATGTATTCCATTTCGTTTGTCGCATCTTAACACCACGAGAATCTGAATCCCAGGACCTTCTATCCTCTCGAATCATACCGCTGACCACTTGATTGATTTCCATCAAAATTCTTCCCAAAAAGAAAATTATGATCATGAATTCGATGTAGCAATTATTACTTGGATTCCATGCTTTCATTGGTATAGGCTGCAGACACATGGCATAATGCAGACCAAGTAACACCAAATAGCTGAGAGTGTCCCTTGCAAATATGAAGTATGGCGTAGTGAAATATTCCAGGTAATAGTCTGGAAGAAATAAATTATTATGTATAGCTATAATACAAGATTAAAAAACACAAAAAATCAAAATCTAATGTAATTCTATTATAGTTGAATCAGAAGTAGCAAGTGTTTTGTAAATGCCAAAGCTTACCAAAAGGATCCCATGTTTTTTCTCCTGAAATGAAAAAGCAAAAATCGTTTATCAGAATTATTTTAAGCACATTTTTATGTTTCCGCTGTACACTTCTATGCTGCTAAAGCGCCACAGAGGAAATCTTTGGGATCTATTTACTTAGAAAGTCCCTCACTGGGTGCTTGGGCATTTGTTTGCCGTGCAGGGATTAGATTTCATAACCAGTCGCAGAATCATACCTGTATTGTAGCAATGCACATTGATGATGTACTGGATCAAATACAGTAGCGGAAAAATAAGAAAGAAAAGGGACACATCAAACAAGATGCAGAGGTTTAGTAGACACCAGATAAATGGAGATCTTGATCGTATCTTATAAAATCTTCCTTTCCAACGTTTCTTCAGCAGATTGTACAGCACAGGATGGGATAAGAACTGTTGAAACAAAGTGATGGTTTTTCACCAGAACTTGCACGATGTGGGATACATTCTGGCGGAGGTATGTTTTGTTTGTAGTTTATAAATAATGTCATATTAGGTGTATGCCAACAATTGTATTTCAAAGTCTAAGAAATATGAATCCCACATACATGGCACTCTCATAACCTTCATTGTTCTCGACTTTATCCTTCTCTTTCTTCATCTACTCCCTCTCCCTCTCCCTCTCCCTCTTTCCCCTCCATCTCCTTACTCCTTCTCGTTTGTATCTTCCCCTGCTTCCCCTCTTCCCCCTGCTTCTCCTTCTCTTCTTTTTGCTCCTGCTCCTGTATTGCTTTTGTTTCTGCTGCTGCTGCTCTCACAATCCATTCGATTTGGCCCATTTGCATCAAATGTTAGTGGCACTTTGCATGAACACAATGTCTTCATGTTGTGTAGTGAAGAATAACAAGCTGTATACCCCTTGCAGCACGTCCGAATGCAGCTCAATTTGGAGGACAAAACAATTTATTGTATCTCTTGCAAAGCCTGTCTCTCGAAGTCGAGAATAAATAATCGGGGAATAATTACACCATCATAACACAGTTATTCCTACAATACCTTCATTTGCTTAAAGGCTATAGCCTTATCGATAACACGATCAAAGTCTTGTCCTTTCAACATGGATCTCATCTCATCATCGTTTTTCAATGGATCCAGTAAATGAAAGGCAAAGTCCTCTACTGCTGTTCCCATTTGTTCAAGATCTTCTGCATCTGGACCCTTGGCTCGCTTTCTTAGTTTGTAGCTCACCTTCAAATGTATAAATGAAACCAAACAACTTAACTATAGCAAATCTTGTACATTATGTACAGAATGACTATACAATGATGGGTTAAAAGTCTGGTCGAAAACATTTTCGGTAAAAAGGAATAATAAGAAACAAACAAGCAAGCAAACAAATAAACAAACAAACTAAATAAAAAAATACGGGAACATGCGGGATATCTGTCTTCAGTTAGTGCAATTTTGAGAGTTGTTGAAGCATAAGGGCATGATTCGTTGGTAAGAAATTCGTCGACGAAAACTGAACTTTGAATATTCCAGAGCATAGAAGTGTGTGGCTGTTACATGTTTCAAACTACTTACGTATGAGTTTTTGTTCATATTTTCACAGTTTGCCTTTGCTTAGTATAGAGGCAAACTACAGCCAATCACGCTAGCAGGACTAATACAAAAATGTAGTATCTACCTTTGATACAAGTTTGTTAGCATTTGTCAGAGAAACGTTGCTTTACAAGCATCATGGCTAAAGTATTTTACCTACTTACCTCCAAGGATTTTTCCAAGCAGTTCAATTCGCACTTGGTCAGTTGATAAGGGGTTATGAGTTCACTTATTTCGTCAAAGTCGCCTCTCTCTATCGTGTCGTCCAGGCTCTTACCAAATTCTAAGCACATGAAATTTGTATTTTGTTTGCATAATTAATATTCTTTTAAGTTGAAAGCCAAGCCAGGCCAAGCAAAGTAAAATAAAACCAAAACGACAAAAATGTGTACTTACCTTCTCGAGTTATCAGTCTCACCTCCTCTTCGGTTTCTTATAACAAATATTAAAAGTTAATAGTAGGATAAATGTTGAATATTGTATAATACCACACAAAAAAGTTAAAAGTTAAAAGTTCTTTTCCCAAGTCCGATGAGATTTCCCCCCGTCACAAAAAGGTGTTTGTTGTATGGCGTCCGTTTAGCACTTGTAATTTCATAAGAATATAGACCCCTTTCACACGACGTCAAAGCAACTCAATTTGGAGGAATTAAATAATTTCAATATCCTGAAAATAGACCTTATTACCGATACGTCGGCCGTCTTGAATTCTATTGGTTTTAGTGAGAAATCATGGGATGCCGAGGGGGCAAATGCAAATTTATAGTATGCAGAGCTTTTACGGTATATCTTTGAATGTTTACATGCTATGTTTTGAGAAACCTATATAAATATCAATTGAATTTGCTGGTATTTGGAGCCATATGTCAAACACCAAGACGTAAAAATTATTGGAGAAATTAATCACGCCATAATTTTCTTTATAAATATTTCTCATTTGCCCCCTTGTATCCCATTTTTTTTTTATTACAAATTCAAGATGGCCGCCGTATCGGTAAAATTGCCTTGTCCTCCAAGTCAAGGTCATTTTTCATCCATAGGAATAAAGGGAATTGTATTTTTACCTCGATTTCTTAATGATCCGTGTCTCTTTCGTGACTCTGAACTAACAGGCTGAAAAAAATATGTATTCACTGAGTTCAGACTTACTGGAGCAGGTTGATGGTCGTATCATAGAGTTAGTCACTGCAGTATTATATTGGTCTCGCTTACATGACTGACTGTACGTTCAAGTGCCTATATCATTATCTTTGTTATACCGTTTTTGGTCTGATGGGTCGCATTTCTTCCTCTTGTCGCATTTCTTCCTTCTTAGCCAGTGGAGACACTGCCTAAAAATAGTCAACAGTACAATCAGTAATAACGTATCTGTAGGTACGAATTCGGAAGACTATGCCATCTAATATAATAATGCTATTAGGTGATGATGATGATGATGATGCTAGTGAGGGTGATGATTATGTGATTGTCATCAAGATCATCATCATCATCATCATCATCACCACCACCACCAC
>OCZR010059502.1:0-12621 GCA_900234385.1 Anemonia viridis
TCATCATCGTCATGTATCATCATCATCATCATCATCATCATCATCATGCATCATCATCATGCATCATCATCATGCATCATCATCATCATCGTCATGTATCATCATCATCAGCAGCAGCAGCATCATCATCATCATCATCATCACCATCATCATCATCATCATCAGTCATAATAGCTGCAAAGCCTTTATTCTTGGCCTATGATTCTACTAACTTTTCCTATCGATTCACATGTTTTTCTCGTTAGTTTGGTTCAATATTGAGTAACATCAAACACTACAGCTCAACCATTGGCAGCCCACAAGCTGTCCTTAACATGCTAGCAGAACTCCAGCAAGCATTCTTGAAATTAAGTCAGCATTCACAAAACGAACAGAACTTTCAACCTCTTGACGTTAACAGTATTCAAAACCTGCTGCAGCGTGTGGGATCCTGGACGAATTCACAGGAGAGGTTCATATCACAGATGAAGAAAGATTACCCATTGTACAGTGACGTTACAGGTCCATTCCTCTCGTCTGCTGCCCAGGTATTAATTATCTTATCACATTCCTGTAAATCATGGTGATGCTTCTGTAATGTAAGCTATTATTTGTTTGTTTGTTTGTAGATTTTATTTGGGATGACCAAAATTATTACTTGGTTGCAAAACTCACTGCAGAGGAATTTATTCCTTAGACAGTGCTCAGTCCTGGACCCAAAGGAGGTAAATCTTACATCAGCTCACTAGTCCCTTCACTGTTCCCCGCGCCATCTTGAAAGGTAGCCGTGCCTTTACATCGAAGCGAGACAAACGGTGAGCTTATTCACATATCTCTATCATTGCAAGGCCACTGTTCGTCTCGCTTCAATAGAAAAGCTTGGCTACCTTTCAAGATGGCGCAGGGAACTGTGAAGGGGAGTTTTATCTGAGTAACTTTTAGCTCTTGAATGTTTATATTCTGCTTGTTTTTTCAAGGTTATTCTGCCAGAGAGTCTCATTCATGTGTTATGTAGTCATGGAGTATTCGTGGATTCTCTACATCTTGCGAGGGTCTTGATCTCTGGTCCAACGTGGACATGTGTACAAGGTGTGAGATGTGACGATTGTTATCATTCTTGTCTGTTGCTGCCATTTCTGCTGTTGTTGTATTTGTTGTTGCTATTGCTGTTGCTACTATTTCTGCTGTTGCATTGTTGCTGTTGTTGTTGCTGCTTTGTTTACTGTTGCTGCTGCCCTTCTGTTGTTGTTTCTGCAGTTGTTTTAGTTGAGCACTGCGCACTGGCTGTAGAGTAGTTTCAGGCCTAATGTGTCCCTTTTGTTTTCTCAGGATTAAAGACCTGTTTGTCGCATCAAAACCAAGAATGCATCTTACACACACAACTAACATCAAGGTAAAAACGACCCAATGACTCGAGACATTGTGTACTTAGTAAATCACAGTTCTGTTTCATCTTTGTCGTATTTAGAGTTTTGTGGACAAGTCTCCTTCAAGTTCGTCACCACACCTTTCATCAAGGTTACTTGAATGGAAATATTATCGATGTGTTACTAGAAATACTAAACCGCTACACCCAGCAGTGGACGCTTGCTAAAGAAGAAGAACAGCGACGAGTACAAGAGGAAGGAAACCTCTTCAAGTATAAAACAACATCCCACATGGACGAGCCAGACGAAGAGAAACAAATACAGATGTCGTTATGTCAATCATTTCCGACCTTTGACAGCGAGTTCAGTGAGCTGATGCCGTCGAATAGTTTGGAAGAAGTGACGAAAAAACTTGTTGACGTTAGCACTATTGATGCTGACGCTTCTGAAGTCGAGACGTTCATGAAATCTGTCGATACGTCACGAATATGTAAAATACACGAACTTTTATTCTGTGACGTCACTTCCTGTCAGTCCTGGATGCTGATTGGTCATCCACATGCTAGTGTGTTACGTTACCATAGTGATCTGGAAGTAATGCAGAGTTGTTACCAGACTGCCTCGGTTGTGGCTAAAATGATTGGAACAAGTGGATGCCATCAAAGTATCAGAGATTGTGTGTGGGAAGCTCATCTTGTGCAGGGCAAATCTATGCTACAACGACTAACCACAACTGATGAGCCTTCACTGGAATCATCTGTAGACGACCAGTAAGAGAATACTCTTGTATTCCCATTTATTATTTTTCACTTTCTCATATTTCTCATATCTATATTTTTTGTTCAAGTGGTAAACATTACGACATCTATCATGATATCAACATACCGGAAGTCATTCAAGTACTTCCTGTCATGACGTCATTTACCAAACGCTTGAACGAATTGCTTGCTGAGTGGCCTGGCAATCCTTTGCTTACCCAGGTAACCATGACTACGAACCTTACCTTATTAAGTACAAATGATAACTTGAAGTCTTTTATATGGTATATAGTTATATAACAAGTTGAAGTTGGGTGTGGTGGGGTGTGATGTGATGTGATGTGTTTAGGTTGGGTATGGTGAGGGTGGGTGGGGCCGGGAACAAAACTGATACAGAAAAATAATGATAAAACATGGATTAATATTTCTGTCATCTTACTTGGCAACTGTCATTATTTTTCCAGCTTCAGTCGTTCATCGATAAGATTCTGTCACTTCCCGTCACTAGTCCAGTGATGAAAGTCTTGACTGGGGTGGAGCTGCTTCTGAAGAATGCACAGGTATGAGCTATAGCATTAGAAAGTTCTACTTTACTTTACAGTCCCTATACAGTGCTTTATGTGCTGTTCTATGTGCTGTTCTTTTGGTTGGGTTCTGGCATGTTGTGGTGTGTCTTGCTTTGCTATGCCTTGCTGTACTGTGCCCTGTTCTTCGTGAAATGTTGCAGGCAATGTTACTCATTGCCCATTGACACCGTTGGCAACATTGCGTGTAACAAATTGCACCGATTACCTGCAGCATCACGTGCATTGTTGCACCGTGTGTGCATAGCTTAACAAATCTCTTGTCTTGGCTTTAGGAGTGGGAGAACAACGCCAGCAGACATGTCAGCATCAAGGAACATCTTGACAGCATCATCCAACTCATCATTCGATGGAGAAAGTTGGAGCTTAGGTAAAAACACGTTTAAACAAACTCCTCTCCTCTCCTCTCTCTTCATAACATCACAATGGTTCTGATATCTCTATTCTAGGTGCTGGTCATCCCTGCTAGACGTTGCTACATACAAAGCATCATGTAAAGCCAGCCAGTGGTGGTTTTATTTATACAGCCTTGTGCAACAAGTATTTAACGATGATAACACCGGTCAATCAACTGGTACGTACCACACTTGTTAAAGAATCCTAGCCAACCACAATGCACTGCGCCATTTTCTCTGCCAGGTAAAATAGCGGGTTTGTAGGTGAAGTTTGGGAATCCAGTTCTATCGGTCTTGTTATTCAAGATTGAAGTTTTAAAACCATCAAGATACAATGATAAGTATTTTTTAATGCTTTTCGTGAGATTTTATGAATTATAGCAACAAATCTCAAAGTAAATTTCGTATGCAAACAATGATGTAGGCGCGCAGTGCATTGTTGTTGACTAGGATTCTTTAACCATATTATTGGAGGGGATTACAAACTATCCTTACCCCTTCCCCCCTGGGATATGTATTTCAATAGAATTGTGATTTTTCATTTCCTTACATTTTTTTTTCGTTCGACTTTTTATTTTTCTATTCTAGTCAAAGTTTGTGATCTCCTCGACCCTCTCCAACGCTTCATCGAGTCATCATCACTGGGCGAATTCTCAGCCAGATTAAGGATGCTCTACGCCTTTTACAAACAATGTGGTACCATGGAGACTACCAAGGACACTACGTGTAACCAAGGAGATGCACGGCCTAGAGTATCGGATATAATGTTGAATATTTACTCGTATTATAATCAGTTCACTGGAGCTGTGAAGAAGACAATCGAAGGGTCGAGGGTACCCATTGAGAAAGAACTCAAGGTGAGTTGAGTTCTTCTAAGTACGAATCATGGTACTAAAGTGCACTTGCCTCTCACCTCTGAGATCTTTCCATGTAATATCGTGCCTTGACTTAGACTAGCCTAGAGATCAATTCTGAAGGTCATTTCATCCTAAGTATTTGTTGTTATTTAACTCTTTCCAGGGATACGTCAAGATAGCCAAGTGGAATGATGCGAATTTCTGGGCGATGAAACAAGCTGCAGAAAAGTCGCATCGAACTCTTCACAAGTTTGTCAGAAGATACGAGGTCAGGCCGGATATTTTTTTAAATCAAATATATTAACTCTATTAACACTAAGGTCTAACGTCGAATTCCACCCTGATCTTAGTGTTAGTTTAGATAGCTTGAAGACACAACAGACACCTTGCATGAAATTGTGGGCTACTGGCTTTTAGTATTCCACAATTGTCACTAAATCCAGATCCAAAATTGCCGACAGTTGCGCTCCAATGTTCCTTTCATCTTGGTTAAAATGATACCATCTCTATCAAACCAACTGAAGTTCCTATTTATCTTTAATGATGTCCCTACTTTTTAAGGCGGCGCTGAGCGAGCCTGTTCGTAAGTTGCTAATGGATACCAAGACCATCCTTGGCTCTCTGGAAGGTGACGCTACTGATGCACCACGTGATGGAAAGCTTGAACCTCATTGGTTCATTTTGCCTGACAATTTACAGGTACGAGGGATGTGTTTTACTGCTTTAAATTTTTAAGTGAGGACTTTTATATATATAATTTTTTTCTATTCCTAGATTTTGCAACAAACCGCTGATCAGACCACGACTCAGACATCATCCAATCAGATCGAGAGATTACCGAAGCTTCTCCCCAAAATGAGAAAACTATGTCTCCGAATTCTAAGCAAGCAAAAA
This sequence comes from Anemonia viridis, assembly GCA_900234385.1. Taxonomy (NCBI): domain Eukaryota; kingdom Metazoa; phylum Cnidaria; class Anthozoa; order Actiniaria; family Actiniidae; genus Anemonia; species Anemonia viridis. The sequence goes on from OCZR010059502.1 coordinate 4,835, forward strand.
TATCCCCAACTTGTAACAGCTCTAGATGCCTTCACAGGTAGAGTGGTAGTTAATTCTAATGTACGCCATCTTCTTAACCAAACTTAACCCGGGTACCTCACAAAAGTATTTGAGCATACGTGCGTTTCAGCACGTTTTCCAATACTGAACGTTAAGTTTTGACATTTTTTGAGATTCATTTGTCAGGCAATGAAAAATTCAATTCGATTTTTTTACCATATACCGAAGAAGTTTTCGTCTAATTGTCACGCAGTACTATCAGAGCCTGCGCAGACATTTCCTACTCGTGTCCCTATCACGTAGTTTTGACCATAATCCTTTGCGCACTATCTAAACTGTTTGATTTTGAAAACATTGTTACATTACAGGCGAGATTATTGCTACTGTCCATGCGCTTCAGTCTCTGGATGTTTCCTCTCAGGTATGTTTTTACTTAATTCCACCCCAGAAGAGGTCGAATAGATGCTGATGTACTATCCATTTTTCCTTCTTCCAGCCCAAAGAGAAACGCTCAGAAATGAGAAAACACATTCATCTCAGGAAACGTACTTCACTGGCGGAGCTTTTCAAAGCACTGGCATCTGTAGGTGAGTGAATAGCAGAAAAAACGAACATGGTGCATTGTGGTTTAGCTTGGGTACAATCATCTTTTGTTCCTCACTCCTTACATGGTGTTGTTTGTACCCAAGCTAGACCACAATGCACCATCGTTTGGAAGCCAGGAAAACGATATGAGTAAAATAGATTCTTTGTTAGAGTAAAAAACAAAGCAAGGACACGGAATGGTTTGAATGAGGAAGACGTAAACCAAGACTCAAAATTTCGGTGATCTTAGTGCGCATAGTTACAGTTTGTCCTGTCTTATTTTCCCAGGTCTGTCATACAGGAAGGGTCTGCAGGCGCTGAACCAATCGTCCATACAAGATTCTTCCATGTTGCTTCCGGCTCTCGACGAGAGAGTGATTTACCAAATTCAAGATGGAATGCCAAGGTTTGTTTGTCATGGCAGACATTTTGTAACTAGCAACTAGCAACAATCCATGTCTTGTTCCACTGTAATATTCTTTAAATTTTATACCATAAAACTAGGAGAAATTTCACAATCGTTATTGGTAGTAACGTATTTTTTATAATTTTAGTGCGTTAGTCCAGGCAGTTGGTTACCTAGGCAACAGGTGTCAACATTATTACTACAGATGTGTTGCGCGCATGTCAGCCCTGAATGTTCACATGGCGTCGCCATCTAAGGTAAGGACAGACATCACTCCGAAATGGCTTTCTCTCTGAGCCAATCAAAACAATCGTTAACGTTTGTGCGAACACTGACTTAGTTAATATTTCAAATAACGGTTTGTCGAGCATTTGTTTTTCACTTTCTTGGTTTATTTGTTTATCCAACAAAATAATATTCCAGCTAGAGACCAACAATTATTCACAAAACATATGTATTTCCCCTCCAGGAACTAACGTTGGGGGATGTCGAACGAACCAAGGGCTACACACATCACTTGTTACGTGTTGTGCAACATCAACGAAGGTCCATAGCAAATGTCACGCATTGTATGGCGTTACTAAGGTGAGTGCGTGATTACGTTACTACTTACGTGACTACCTGAATGATACGACTTTATATTCTCTTGCTTATTATTATTTTCTCGACAGGCTTGCTTCAAAGTCTCTTGGAGATGTAGCAGATGCTGGTGATGAAGCCCAGTCGGCCATCTTACCACCTCAGGATGAGATACCACAACGAATGGTTAGTATCGGCATAGCTGCCGAAGGTTTACTCATATGGCAGTCGTATGATTGTTGAAGGCTTGATGGGTAATGAGACAAATGGAACAGTAGGGACAATTGAATCAGGAATAAGAAAGAAAGGGAAATGGAAAGGGATGGGTATAACAACTGCGTCAGAAATAAGAATAGAAATAACAGCACTTGGATGATAAGGATAGGGATAGACAGGAATAAGCTATGTATCGAAGGAAGGTAATGGTGGGCACTGAGTTGCCCTTATCCGTTTCACTGTCCTGTTCCAAGTTTGATGTAAGTGTTTTGTAATAATTATCGTTAATAATATCAAGGTAATTATTATCAGAGTACCGTGACCGTGTCATATGCCACCATTTCTCGTGATCTACTCCCCATTTTCTTACTTGGTTTCTCGTAACGTTTGTATCTCCAGGTTGGGTTGATGGACCTACTGACATGGGTAGGTCAAGGATTACAGCGATCCTCACATCTATTAAACAGTTGTCCTAAAGAAGAGTTTGAACCAGATTCTACTGCATTCCCCACATCCATCCTGTCAGCTGCAGCTATGGCTCACCATGGTAGTGAGACACACCAAGATATCATGAACACGATCCAGGTAAACTAGAAGAAGCGCAACACAGACTAAATAATAGAAAATGTCTTAATTTTGCGCATATTTCAAAATTGTAATTATCCTACAGACCTGTCAATCAGATGTCAAGAAAATAACCAATAACATCAGACCCCTTGCGGTAGCATTTGAAAGTCACGTGAGCGGAAGTGACGTAGGGAACTACGTGCTAGCGTCCTGGTAAGTGATCTCAAGTAATCAAGCTCTCCCAGTATAGTTTTTTGTTTTTGTGACTACCGTATTCTATTGAAGCGGTAGCCATTAAGCGGCGTATGTCCACGATTAATACACGATTGTGTATAGAATGGATCGGATGGAATGGTATTCGGTTGATTGGATCTTGGATCACAAAAAGAATTTCTTTGAATTTTCACCTTTTGAAAGGATAGGAATAATCATTATGTCTAGCAAAAACATGTCCAACCTTTAAAATTTCATTTACGCCTCTCAATTCGTGAATTTTGAGAGTTTTTCTCTTTTGGAAAATCAGGAACCGTCCATAGCTGGACTGGTGGAATTCTGGATTGACCGGATCGACAACAAAATTTTAACGTCGAATTTGCAGCTTTTACCCTATAATTTTTTATTTGATATTAATAACAAGTGATTTTTGTGCTGAAATTTTGCAAGAAATATATATAATGTTTTTTGACTACCGTCTTCTATGTCATCAGTTGTGTGAATCTGTCCGTGAGTGAGTGTCGGAATTATCGTCGAAAATCAACGACGATTTAGGCGACTTCGAGCTCTGGCGAAATAGCGAGCTTGTATGTTCGGAAAGAACACGGTAAAATTTTCACGTTCATCGTTTATTTTCTCGTAAAGACTTTATCATACACACTTCACTTCTATCGGTTTTGAAGTTTGTTATTCTGTTCAACAGGAAACACGTCGAGATTCTCTCACAAGGATTTGACAGTCTGAAAACCGTTTGTCAAAATATTGAAGAAATTGTTCCTTACTTCAAATCCAGGTAAGGTTAACGTTACTATGGTGACTACTTCTCGACCGATGTTGTCATGGATACCTTAATAGATCAATATCACTATGGTTACCTTTTCTTTCTAGTGCTTTCTCAGATGAAGGTCTTGGTGGCTCGCTTCATCTCGTATCGAACAAGATTTGCGAAGAATGCGAGAAATTCCAAATATGGTATCATAGCTTATCACGTGACTCGACAACTATAAGCATGTCGGAAGGTGAGGAGAGGTCATTGTCAAGATAATATTAGGATAATATTAGGATTGTGATTATATAATTATAGCACAGAACCAACTACACAGGCCTGATAGCCTGGAAGTTGGAATGGGGAACTCCCATCACTCGGGATAACTCAGAAGTACTTTATAATCATTAATATTGGTTGACTCCGACGAAGGACTAACGTCCGAAACGTCAGCTCTTCTACTCACTACGGTGTAAAATTTATTATTTCAAGATAACTGAATCATTAATATTGCCGATTCTTTTTACATGTTTTTAGAGTCTTCTCATGCCGTACTCGAGACAATGGAAACGACTGTGACAACATTGTTACTCGCTGTACAGAGAATAGCAAAAATTACTGAGGAACGAAGTGAGGAATATAAACAAAAACAAACTAGTGGCGAAGAAGAAGAAGGTAAGATTCGTCGAGAATTGCTGGACAAACAAAATTAGAAGAGATTGTGATGATTGGATGCCATGTTGGCTTGGTATCTTTTGTCAGTTGCATCTAACGTAGTGCATTCTGGTCTAGCTTGGGTACTTAATGCCTAATATGGTGTTGTATGTTCCCAACTCAAGTGGCTCACAGTGGGCCTTGTTTGTCAACTCAGAACAAGAGCATACGCCAAACATGGTTACCATGATGTCATCAGCATTCAAAGTGGCGTTGATGTAACATTCATGTAGTTTTGGACTACTAGTCTCATATCATTCTTTATTTCTGAAGTATCCTTCTTTTTGTTCTTTTCAGAAGATGAAGAAGAGAGTCTATTGACAGGTCATCTTATGACTCATGTTTATCAAAACATGGCTGACGATGTAACAAAACTTGACCTGCAGACCGTTCAGATGAGCGTGAAATCCTTAATATCTGACATGAGAGAGATGGCCAATACCATGCAGCTTCCCATACGCAGTAACAAGGACAGCACACGCAAGAGTGACCGCACAAGTGGTTGGAAGTTGAGGAGCTCAGGCATTCCACTCATGCCTGCTATTGTTGCTATTTTGAACCAGTTTCTTGGTCTTGCAGACAGCTATCTTGTCAATATGTTATCCTCACACAGAACTACCTGTAAACTACTGTCTGTTCTTCTGGGTGTGTTCGCCGAGTTGACAGAGAAAGGGTTTTGCTTACCGCCAGAGATGGAAGAAGAGGAAAGTGGAGAAGGAGCGACGGAGTTTGAAGATATTGAAGAAGGCGGGCTCGGCGAAGGAGAGGGTGCTAAAGATGTCAGTGATCAGATCGAAAATGAAGACCAGGTAAGTCAAATGATCCATCGATCCGCCATATTGGAGGTAACATACCTCTACTTAGGGTAGTCTACTTAGGGCGTAAAAAACTTGTTCCATTCATCCAACATGGCGACTAAAGCGATACGTGAAAACCACCAAACGGGCGCCATGTTGGATGACATCTGGTCATCCAACATGGCGGTTCCAACGATACTTGTTGTGCTTTGACGATATTTTCAGCTCCAAGATGCGAAGAAAGAAGGTCAGAACGAAGACAAACAAGACAACAGTCAACAACAGATTCCTGACGAAGAAAATGGAATCGAAATGAGTGAAGATTTCGACGGCGCTTTGCACGATGTTGAGGGTGATGAACGAGAAGATGAGAATAGTGGTGACGAGGAGGATGAGGAGCCAGATATTGACAAGCAAATGGGAGAATTGGATGGAAAAGAGGATGAAAAACTGGATGAAAAAATGTGGGGGGATTCTGATGATGAGGAAGAAAAAGAGGTGAGTGAGTTGTGATGGAAAGTTTTTTGGAAACCAAAATTTTGTGCCAAGGAGGCAAGCAATAATCTGTTTTCTTTTTTTTTTTTCAGGAGAAGGAGTCGGAGTCAGAAAAAGGTGCTGGTGCTGAAACCGAATCACAGTCTGAAATGGTGGCCAAAGAAGATAACAAAGGTTGGACTTTTGGGTTCATTTTACAGAGATACCTAGATTAGGAAACACCCTTTTGAAACGGAATTTGCGTGGGATTTTTGTAGTTCCTATGGATTTACAGGTTAACGGACCTCCATTCATCGGACACTGTGTTCGGTGCCGTGTGCCGTGACTTTCACCCTTATACCAAAACTGCTCTTATGCAGACACCAGGGAAAGCCACTCTCTGGTCGAGTGCGGAGCATTCAGTCGAGGCTTCAGGATATTAGATCCCAAAGCCTCGATTTGATGTTTTATATTTTACCGCTGTTTGGAAAATGGAGTAAAGGTTGTGGTTTGTTGCAGATGCTGTTGATCAAAGTAAAGAGAAAGATCAAGAACCAAGAGACCAAAATGACAACGAAGACGACATAAATGAATTGAGCAAAGAGGATCAAGGCAACCTATCAGACGAACAACTAGATGAACAGGGGGAGGGTAAGGATGATATTGGTACACCAGACGAGGAAGACAACAGCGACCTTGACCTTCCCGAGGATTTGGAGTTTGACGACGAGGTTGAAAATCAGGCAGAGGAAGCGCAAGAAGGTCAGTTTTAACTTTGCAGGTGGTCTGTCATTCACTCCCAATAATACATTTTGCATGACAAAACTACATGCCAGTAATTTTTGGTCATATACCTTAAAAGTTTAAAAGTTTTATTCAATGTAATGCGAGCAGAAATTTCTCTTTTACCATGAGATATGTTCATATTCCATAGACAAAGAAAGCGAGGCTAACATGGATGGTTTGGAAGAAGAATCAATGGACGTTGACCAAGATGAAACTTTACAAGAAGAAAGAAACCAGGAAGAAGAACAAGGGAAAGGAGAGGCAGATGACGAGATAGAAAACGGAAAAGAAGAGAAACAAGATGGAGGTGAAGAACCTAAAGATGATGAGGAAGATGAAGATGAGGAATGGAGGACAAAACATGAAAGCGAGGTTAGTAACAGTTAAAAACAATACTCAAGGGAATGGAAGGGTATAGAATATGAAATTGTAACAACCAGGGAAAATGCTGTCATTTCAGACCACGTGTCGTTCTCTTGAGAATAAGATTCTTTGTTTGAGATTATTAAAAGTTAAATGGCAGTCAACTGCACTTTAGCTGCATATCAGACCACGTATTATTCAGTCAGTTGTATCCATATTCATGTGTCTTCTCATGTGCAATCATTAAACAAAGAAATGATACTTTAGGGAATGACACGTGGTCTTGAGAATAAGATTCTTTGTTTGAGTCTATCCATATTCATGTGTCGAACGACATGTTTTCCATTAGGTTCCCGATGCTGTGCAGGCAGTAGAAGACACCTCAGCCAATGATGGAGCGCCTCAACAGAACGATACCTTAGAGCAGACCGCTGGTCAAAGTGAGCCCAATGAAAATCAAGAACAGCATGGTGTGGGGAGCGCAGAGGCTACTGGGAATGAAGGGCATTCTGGAGAAGCGGAAGTGACATCAGCACAGTCTTCTGGTGATACGAAACAAAAGGTTCAAAAGATTTGTATTTTTAGTTTATATTTATAAAGATCAGTTGTGATTTTTTTGTTGATTTTGTTGTTATAGCAGCGCAAGCAGATGAACCGATCTCGTTCTGACCGAAGCCTTGGGTCGATGGATGAACGAACTCATAAGCGATTGAAAACTGTTGATGAGACTGAACTTGAGTCTGAGAAACAGGTAGGAAAAGTAAAAGACGTTTGCACATGACACTGAGCAGTCATTTTGGATTCTGTTGTTCTGTGATCCAACATGGCTGCCGGACGGCAAGTCAAAGTATGAAACATAGACTCTTCTTACCTTTATTGGAAGAAACGTTCATTTATTCTTGATTGATTTGAATCGATTTATTTTTCTGGTCGTCGCACCACTAAGTTTAAATATTGGATGTCACGCAGACTGTGATACATGTAGCCCGAGTACACGCGGCTGGGCATTATTCTCTTATGCTTGATTTCTTTCTCTGTTGCTCCACAGAGTGACGTGAAACAATCATCAGAGCTTTATCAGCATATCAAAGACGAAGGGTCGAAGCACGATGCGCAGACTCTAGATAGTGCTACTGCTGACCAAACACGAGAACAAGAGGGCGCACGCTTCCCAGAGCATCAGAGTGACGAGGAGGATGAAGAAGACGAGAAGATGGAGGATTCCGATTTGATGCTGAAGGAAAAAGAAGAGAGTCTGGTAAATAAAAATTGACTTAAGGTAATGCGATCGTGCATTCGTGCGCATATCATCTGCGCACGC
>OCZR010059558.1:15341-25374 GCA_900234385.1 Anemonia viridis
ACGGCGTCATTTCGCCTTTTTAAACGATCATAGATTAGGTTATTTTGACGATCTATATTTCAGAAAATATTAGTAGCTTGAAAACATGAACCATAAACTTACAAAAAAAAAAGGATTTGTAAACATTTGCCGTTTAACAAAACACATGAAGCAAAACTTACAAGTAAAAGGATTTGTTTGAATATTATTTGCCTTTAAACACAACACTGAAACGTCCAGTCCGCCATATTGGATAGGACCACAGGTAGCCCATATGCAAAAATGAAGTCACTGCACAAATATTTCTATCATTCCTTCAAATAGAATTAGTATATTATCGAAAATAAAGCTTAAAATAGACATCGTGCTTCGAAATTGTTCATAAGACGGGTTTTCCATTTGTCCTTTTTGTTAAAAATTACTTCTAAATTTCAGAGGTTCCGCCATTGTTTTCCGACACTACACGTGCACTAGTTTTTTATCGAAGAAAGCCTACAATCTACATTTTTTTCTTTTTCATTTCTCTTTAAACGAGTCGTTACTACTGAGTTGTTTTACTAACCGCCATCTTTGATTTGCTTTGTTACCAATCTCCCCCCAACTCACCGGTTCTACTTAATAACGTGAATGCATCCTTCTTCTAATCCTGACAACAAGAGGTCTGAGAAAAAAATCAACTACTGTACCTGCAAAAAATTTCTTCTTCTACTTTCCTCTCTACTTTTTCAAGCTAGACCTTTTTTATCAATTTATTTATGTTCATGCATTAGTCATCACTTGTATCATCATTTTTGATTGTTTTTGATTGCCGGATTAAACCGGCAATTAATTGATTAACTGATTGATTGGCTTACAAGTGAAACCTTTCCAAATTAGTCAAAGGACAGGTTTATCAAAAGCAACATAATAATAATATTTGCTTTCTAAGCAAATGTTTCCTTCCTGTGCAAGCAGTCACGTCTAGAATGTGGCTCTATCTTTTTCGAAACGTGCACAGATCCACATGCTTATCAATATCCGGCCTGCACGGCAGGCATAAATCCTTCAAAAAACAGCACCTTTCGTTGCTGATCATTAAAATTCGTGAGTACGTGTAGAAGAAGTAGAATTGCGTAGGAAAAAATAATCTAGATAAAAAATGATATCTAATAGTATTGTTAATAGACCTTTTTACTGATACGGCGGCCATTTATAGCATATGTATGCAGAGCTTTTACGGTATATCTTTACCTGTTTTTATGCCATGTTTTGAGAAACCTATCTAAATATCATTTGAATTTGCTGGTATTTGGAGCCATATGTGAAATACCAAAGCCTACAAATTATTGTAGAAATTAATCGCGCCATACTTTTCTTTATAAATATATATTTCTCATTTGCCCCCTTGGTATTCCATAATTTCTTACAAATTCAAGATGGCCGCCGTATCGGTAAAAAAGGTTTATTGTCTTTGCCTTATGGATCCGAGTTTCTCACACTCGCTTGAATGACCACAGAACAAAAGCTTCAAGTTGAATCCCGAAATTTGATGTTAATTGGTTCAATATTGAACGTTTTACAGCCTTTCTAATACGGTAGAATTTACAAAGGAATTAATGTATGGTTGTAGGGACAATTGTCCGATATTTGTCCCTACAACCGTACATTTCTTTGTAAATTTTACCATTTTTAACACCAAATTTCGGGATTTATCAAAGCTCGATATGCTCTTTCTTTCTAGGTGAAACTCAAGTTGACATTCATCAAAATGTAGGAACTCGTCCCAGGCCTCACGGTATGGAATTGGCTAATGGGACTATCCTACAGTTGTTTATAATTTATACGTCATTCTAAACAAAACAAGAAAAACCCTTATTATAAGACCACATTATTCATGGGACCACTCTCACGGTTTCTCTCTCTCTCTCTCTCTCTCTCAAGCACTCATTTATCTATTTATTATAATTCTTCTTATTGTAATTCTTATTATTTATTTCGAGTCCCTTTTGATTCATTTTGTTTTCCCCTCAGGGCAAAACATATCTCATCATTCAAAGCCGGTGAATTTAGATTTCAAAATATAAACTACAACCTTGCAAGAAAATGTTATGACTGGCTGTGACGTTGGCTATTTCAACAGTTGTTATAGCTATTCGAATTCTTACTGGAAATGTTCTTTCTAGAATACTTACCAATTCAAGTTATCTTAATGCAGTGAGCTTGGTTAAAGGATGGGTCCTTGTAGATTTGACAACACGGACACCGTCCGAAGGCCTTTTGATTAAGAAAAACACCAAAAAAACAAAAATCAATAACCCAGCCGGAGAGATGAAGATTAACACTACTTACTGAAAGGGTTCATTGTTTTAATTCAGCAAGGCTGTTCATTGGCTTAGAAACATAATAACTGATACCAACCGTTTCCTTAATAATTTTTCCCAATAAAATTTATCGCAGGATGTCGAACACAATTTCTCGCAAGCGTATTAAACTTAAGGATTACGATTGAATCCAAGATAAAAATGTCAAATTTCTCTTATCCTAATTAAGCAACTTCAGTTGCTAAAAACGTAGACATGCGTAGACATAGACACTAGACTTGGGTGTGTACACCTATTTCAAAAAACGTTGTCGGGGAGAATGGCGAACGGCGATTGTCGAGCGGAGATTGCACGACCAAAAAAACATAGTTACGCTTCTTGACTTACAAAATCGAGCCAATATTTATCACTGACTTTCTTACAGTATAAGACAGCTATTATTTCCCAACAATGATCAAAATCTATGGCTTCTTTCGGTCGTGCATTTACTGTTCGACAATTGACGTTCGCCGTTCTCCCCGACAACGTTTTTTGAAATAGGTGTATACATTTGACAGCACTCACGGCAAGACTACGGCGAGCTGTCGACGGAATCGGCACCAGCGCAAATAAATCATAAACTTCCCTTACTTAAATGTTCAAAAGTGACATATTTTTTTGTTTTCATATTTTTTGTCTTATCTCAGAGATATGGTTCGATTTCTTCCAATAATAAATGTAATTTTTTATCTTTTCTTTTAGTGTTTTTTTTTTCTCTTTATTTTCTGAAATCATTAATGATGTGTTCGGATATGAATTTTGGAGGTGAGAGCGATAACAAAGACTCATTTCCATACTCGCTTCATTATAACCTCTAAAATCGCTCATAATCATCTGCTATTAAATTGCTTGAGGCAGGATATATAGTCTTCATTTGGTGATCCCCAACAGAGTCCAATTGTTTCACCAAGTCTATTTTAGAACAAGCCGGACCTTCTCTCGGAGCTTCGTTTGAAATTTGCGATTTCAATCTGCACTTAAAAGGCTTCCGACGAGTCAATTATTTTTGAACAAAACCCGCACAAACTTACTTACACTCATGATCCTTCCTGTGTATTGCTGGTTAAAAGCCATCGCAGAAACAACGAAAACAACGAAACAATCACGAAATCTTTCATTGGACCAATATAGCTAGCCGGTTTTGGTCTTGGGTCGTGCATTCTATGACAAGAACTACTGATCTGTATTTGTAATTCTAAAATGTCAAATCTTTGAAAAGTAATAATTGCACATTTATTTTAAGGCTAAAAAGGTGAGACTAGGTCCAAGCATAGTTAGTAGAGGTAGACTGGTCTCCCTCTATTAACTATGGTCCAAGGTAGAGATAGGAATGTGAATTTCGATTCATTTCATCGAACCGTAAAAATTACTTGCTATACTAAACAAAGGAGGAACCTTAGCCTTTCTTTATCACTCAATCTTTACTTGCCTCCTCTTTGTCTATATCTTTTCTAACTTTCTCTTTTCATTCTCCTTTTCTTTTAGACGGCGAAAGCTCACTAATTCATATAAATGTTTTACAAATTCCATGCTACAGCTCATTAAAATGGGTACGCATATTGATTCGTAATTAACTTAATGGTACGCGTCCTTAAAAATGTAGTGAAAACTGATCTGGTGAAAAAATACAAATGCAATAAAGCATGTTTTGAAACTCGTGTGCTTACTCTGTTATTCCTTGAGCCGCGCATGGAGCAGTAATACGGAATTCGTGATGCGTCTATAAGCAAAGACCTTATTTGAATTAAATTAACATTGTATACTGTGCCTTTCGTGCGGCTGTTTTCTCTCTCTCTCTCTCTCTCTCTCCTTCTTTACCCACCACTCCCTGGCTTTGCCCTTTGAATTTGTCCTTCTGTTGCTCAGTATGTCTGTCTGTCTGTCTGCGGTCTGTCTGTCTATCAGTTTCTCTCTCTGTCTAACTGTCTGTCTGTCATTTTCTCTCTGTGTGCGAGCATGTGTGCGCGGTGCTCATGTACGCGCTTTTCTTTGGCCAACTAACGTCAGCACACATGGAAATCTCAAGAAAATAAAACCAGAGAGCTAGTTTTCATTTAATTCATTATTTTTGACACGACTAAACCATTAAAAGTTTTAGGAAAAGAATACTGCTAATTTGTATTTTAATTATTTGTATCTTTGTCGTCAAGATAACAAAATCCCCATATACATAAAAATATAGATGCTCTGACGTAAGTCCAGACGTTTCATACTTCCCTATTTTTCAAAAACAATACCCTTAAATGTGTTAGCATTAATATTACAACTGAAACTCACACAGAGTTTTGTAAAAAGGGGAAACTATAGCGCTAAAGAGGAAAAAGTGTGACGTGTACGTGGCCAAGTGAGCAGAAATTAAACAGCGCACTAATCCAATTTATTGCATTCCTGCTTGTTCTTCCAAAACCACTTAAAGCGTACCTCATTTGGTTGATAAGCCTTTGTAATCATTTTGCTACTTGAGATCTCTTTGTCTTTTCTTTAAAAATCCAGCCATATTCCATTTGTGCGACTCTATCTGATATCCAACTGACTCGAGATTAGTCAAATACGAAGCCCTCGAAAGCCTGTTAGTAAGTTTAATCGTCTTTGAGGTTTTCACAAATTCCACGGCCTCTCATAGATTTTAATCTAAATCAAATAACTAAGCCCTAAGAGAACTACCTAATCCCACTGCAAATAACTCTTGAGCTTATGGTATGATAGATCCTTTTAACTAGGTTTTGCCTGATGCATCCCTCTGTTCAACAGATGACTTTGAGTATGCGCATAACACATGTAATATTTCATATAAATTTCCTTCTCCCTTACAACACCTTATCAGCGAATGTCTTTTTCAAATTTTCTGGTAAAATTTGTGTTGCACAATGGTATCAATTTTAGGATAATTTCACTAGCTTAAAATGTAGAAATATCCAACTAAAACCAACATTGCTTGCTGTACATCTGTACAATAATGTAGTCTTATTTACCCGTTTAGTCTAGGCATACGAAACCGCCTACGGTGTTCGCGCGAATTAAAAATACCCTTTAGTGAGACAAGAGACGTGGACTTGTGTAAAGTCTGCATATGATAGTCAGGTGAAATATATCTTTAGCTAAGATAAAATTGCTGTTAAAAAGGGGTAATCCTTATCTATGGCTCGTTTTTAAAACTCGTTAAATTCACTCTTGTGACGAAAAAATAAAAATAAAATAAACAAACAAACAAAACAAAAGCATATGAAGTTACCTTAGATTACTGAACGTTTGCCAACCAATATCCTAGATTTCTAGATCTAGATTCCTCGCAAAACGTTCACAGAGCGGCACGTGTTATCACCATCACGTCCAGGCTCTTTTGATACGTAACTAAGCTTATAAAACAATCTACAATAAACCTGTTCCCTAATCCTGCTAGCTGATTGGCTAATCTGAATTTATTAATTTAAGAATTTATTATTCGGTAATAGTTAACCAATAGGGTATCGGCCAATTGGAGATACTTGTGAGTCGATTTCAGCTAATAATAAGGGACCGCTCATTTTTTTTTTTTTTATCCTCTTGTAAGGCTAGGGGTCGGGAGAATTTCTTTTCAGTTTTAAAGTTGGCCACGCGTGGTAGATTAACTTTTCTTATGACATTAATAATTAATAGCATGGATATTTAGGGAATGAAAATGTGGGTGAAATGGAGGAATTGAAGTCATTCCATTCACTTCCATTTTTTTTTTCTCTTTTCCTTTTTTATTTCTTTATGATTGCAGCCAGCCTGGTCCAAATTGAGCATTTATGGTAGTGGTAGTAAATGACGCGAATGGTATATTGTATTATTCTGCTAGCTGTCTGTTTTAGATAGATAAGGTTTCGTGGACTATGAAAACTTACGGCACGGACCTTCCCTTGCCGTGACCGTGTCCGTGCCGTGCTATAACCGTGTCGTGTGCCATGACGTTTCCAATGCATTCTATGAAATTTGCTCTAAGGAATTGTGCAATAATTATCAGGAGGGGGTCCCGAAAAACTTGAGTAATCTAGAGTAATCTAGCAAAAACTTAGACAGGCTCCCCCTTCAAAACCAAAAAAATTGTTCACTCCCCCCTCTGCCTATGCTGAAAATAACATCCCAAAATACCTTTTTTATTGTCATGCTTAAGTGACTTAAGCCCCCCTATCTTGGCAATAATTTAATGTAATGCCCCCCCTGATAATTATTGCGCAATCCCTAATCTCACTTAATCATCTGCGGAGTGAAATGTAAGATATATCGAAGTGTGAGTGGATTTCATCCAAGGGACCGATTATTATTTATCACCTTTTCGGTGGCTAGGTGGTCAGGTGATGGAGGTACTATATAGGGAATGACCACAAGTTTTTTGACTATAGCTGAATCACTCCTCTAGCGGCATTCAAAGATATCAACGGGGGATCACTCAATAGCTACTAGCTACTACTTATTAGGGGATCATATATTATTAATATATAATGATAATAATAAATATAATTAATGATAATGATGATGATGATGATGACGACAATAATTTAAATATAGTGTCATGGAGGATCAGTAAATATTTATGACAGACTTTATATTATCGCAACAAAGATCCTTCAACCAATTCTATCTACATAAATATTATACGATAATGCTCCGCTAATTTCACTCATAGTTAGGACCAGGTGGTCATTTACTTTAAAAAAATAGGGAAAGTACTAGAAAAAGAAGAGGAAGAGGAAGAAGAAGGAGAAGCAGGCTTTTGTTGTACCGATATTTTATACATTGCAAAGTTAGCCACCGACGGTATTTCGAGCAATGAACCACCACCATATTTGAGGCACATATATAACTTTATGGAAATTTTTGAAAGGAAGACATACAATAATTTCTGGCCTGAATAATTTTTAATTTGGAGCAATATGGTGGTCATTATCGTGGTACGTCATTATGCTTGGTACACTTGGTTATGTTTTAATGGCAATGTTCAGTGTTTATCCCCAAATCATCATCGTTTAATTCACCGAAGAAGATTCAAGAAATGTTCAGTTATAAACAGAATCATAACTTAGCATCATGTTACTATTTATAATATGACGTTCGCCATGAAATTGATTTTTCGATTTTAATAGGTGTGGTATCGATGAACGCACTTGATTGGACGCGCGCCCTTATAAATAGTAATTCGAGTTAAATTAATGATTGCACCTTCACGATCCAGGGTATCTGTATTGTGCTTTTCTAATAAATTATTAAAAAACATTTTGTGGATTTCTTTTCATTTTTTTTAACGAATAACGTTCATGTTTTAATATTAGCAATGACTTCCTGAAAGTGTTGGGGCCTTTTGTTCAAGTCGATTCTCCTGAATTTGAATATTACTCTTGACTGGCCCCAAACATGCCTTCAATTATCATCATCCAGTGCCAGATGACTCCCTTTTTAATTTCATTTTTGGAATTTAATGAATAGCATTACCTTAATAACTGCGGGAAGTTTTATTAAAAGTCTATTTTTGGATCTATTACTACAGAACTACCGACCTTAACCTCAACTGATGAATATTGATGAGTTTCAGAAAACCTTAGAAAACGTTCAAGTATGAACTGGCGGGATGTTCTCTGATATTTATATTTCAAAGCCTCGGCAACTAATTGATCGGGACTATGACTTCAACAGGGGCGGCGGAAGCGGGGGGCCTATAATGCCTCACACAACACGCTTTTACATGTAATCAAGCTAAACAGGGAGGGGGGTCATTTCAAGGTACCGTGAAATATTGGAGTGCCCCCCTCCAAAATTTTTCAGCTTCCGCCGCCCCTGTTCAAGATATAGGTATAAATAGCTTATCAAAAATGATGACCAACATAGCGACAAAGTTATCTTAAAGATATTATTCAATAAATATTTTTTCAATCATTTGATTCAAATACATATCCATTTTTATTATATAAACTATAGTGTTTTACAAGGAATTCTGCCATTGAGAAATTTCGTATCTCATGCAGCACACGTAAAGATACGATATTCTTCACATGTGAAATTATCAACTAATCAGATTTGAGTATTCTGTGACGTCATTTTTATTTTTTATTTGTTATTCTCTATAGTTATATATATATATACTGTAAAACATGCGTTGATAAAATTAATGATATTCTAATAATATCCAATGGATAATCAAGGAAGCGAACTTTAATTTCTTATAACTTGCGTCAATAGAATTAATGATAGTCTAATAATATCCAATGGATAATCAAGGAAGCGAACTTTAATTTCTTATAACTTGCTTCAATAAAATTAATGATAGTCTAATAATATCCAGGAAGCGAACTCGATAGAAGTTTAAACGAATATGTAGATAGACACAGGTGTAAATCTCCTGTTTAAATGATTGTTTAGATATTCTCTGTGGTTGCTTTGAATTAGCAACATCAGGTTTTGCCTTTTGTAAGGCATGCGCAAATCTTCAATATTCGAATACCGACTTTTGAAATATCGTTTCCGTCAACCACAAGGATCTAGTGAGGGAAATTAAAGAAAAGAGAAAAAAGCCTTTTAATAAGCTTTAATTTATTGCTTTTTAAACCAGCCAGCCATCAAGAGATGCGGCATGGCAAGGATTGCTGAGCAGACGGGAAGGAAAACTAGCTCGCTTTTGCGAGAAAGTATATAAGACACCAACAGCTACATCCACAGGCTCACGATTAAGGAATGCGAAGTAATCGGAAATGAGGAACCCTTCATGCACCTCTTGTTTTTGCTATATAGCTATTAAAAAGGTTGAAGGGGTATATGGCGATCGGTGATTGGCGATTGCGCGACCAAATGGAACTGCGGTACCGAACTCTAAAGCAAATGAGCAAAACTTATTGTTTGGATTTATTTGCATTAGACTCGGCACATGTGAAATTCGACGTCTGAACCGGGCCTATAAAATCATATAAGCTGCGTTTCTTACACGTCGCGTTGCACATAGCGCCGAAACGTACATTGTTATAATTCTTTTTTACGTGTATTAATGAAATATTTTTTTCTAATTTCTAAGCCTCCTTATTTCGGATATTCCGAGTTATATCACATTGGGTCATATGATAAAATGTTTATGGACTGAGTTAGATCGGGTCTGGACGAGAAAACATTTAGCTCTTGGTCATTTGTACGGACCCACAGGTACCCCAAGCTTTGCATTTTTACACGTTAAACAAGTATTGTATTGTATGGCTTGGAGATTTTATTGGAATAAAATTGTCAAAATAAAAACATAAAGTCTTTCTTGTTGTTTGTGATTTCTTTGTCCTCTGTGTGGATTTTATTTCTCCAATAAAATCTCCAAGTCATACAATCCCGTATGTTAACTGTAAAAATGCAAAGCTTGGGGTACCTGTGAGGACCTCGCTGCGCTCTGTCCGTACGGTATGACCTCGAGCCAAAGGGACGTCCGGCCCTCCCACCCAGTCAATAATTACATAATTACATGTCAGAAGTATATATGTTTATTTATATTCAGGCATGATTGGAACTATGCGTTTGCTATTTGATACTAACTCCCACATTTTCTATCGGGCTCAGATCGACCATTTCCTATAATTATTTCCATTATTTGAAACAGGTGTATTTTGTTTGAAAAATAAGGTATTTACCGAAAATTTGAATTTGTCTTTAATTTTTTTGGTGCCATACGAAATGAAAGAGCGCGAAAGCGGGGGGAAATTAAAGAGGAGAGGAGAGGAGAGGAGAGG